>CM053577.1:0-15646 GCA_028646485.1 Cryptoprocta ferox | reverse complement strand
TCCCTCCCTCTCCCTAACTCTTTTTCCCTCCTTCCCCTCCCCATGGTCCTCTGTTAAGTCTCTCCTGTTAGACTTATGAGTGAAAACATATGGTATCTGTCCTTCTCTGCCTGACTTATTTCACTTAGCATGACACCCTAGAGGTCCATCCACGTTGTTTCGAATGGCCAAATTTCATTCTTTCTCATTGCCGTGTAGTATTCCATTGTATATATAAACCACATCTTCTTGATCCATTCATCAGTTGATGGTCATTTAGGCTGTTTCCATGATTTGGCTATTGTTGAAAGTGCCGCTATGAACATTGGGGTACATGTGCCCCTATGCATTAGCACTTCTGTATCCCTTGGGTAAATCCCTAGCAATCCTATTGCTGGGTCATAGGGGAATTCTATTGTTAATTTTTTGAGGAATCTCCACACTGTTTTCCAGAGTGGCTGTACCAGTTGGGAGATTTTTGATAAATGATTTGATTCTTTCACTGGTTATGGGTCTGTTCAGATTTTCTATCTCTTCCTGTTTGAATTTTGGTAGTGCATGTGTGTTTAGGAATTTGTCCATTTCTTCTAGGTTGTCCAGTTTGTTGGCACATATTTTTTCAAAGTATTCCCTGAAAATTGAGTGTATTTCTGAGGGATTGGTTGTAATAGATCAATTTTCATTCGTGATTTTGTCTATTTGGGTGTTCTCTCTTTTCTTTCCGAGGAGCCTGGCTAGAGGTTTCTCAAGTTTGTTTATTTTTTCAAAACACCAACTCTTGGTGTTCTTTGATCTGTTCAACTGTTTTTTTGGATTCTGTATTGTTTATTTCTGCCCTGATATTTATTATTTCTCTTCTTCTGCTGGGTTTGGCATGCTCTTGCTGCTCCCCTTCTAGTTCCTTTAGGTGCGCTGTTAGATTTTGAATTTGCGCTTTTTCTAGTTTCTTGAAATAGGCCTGGATTGCATTATACTTTCCTCTTAGGACTGCCTTTGCTGTGCCCCAGAGAGTTTGGATTGTTGTATTTTCACTATCAGTTGTTTCCATATATTTTTTAATTTCTTGTCTAATTGCCTAATTGGCCCAATGATTCTTTAGTAGGGTGGTCTTTAACTTCCATGTTTTTGGAGGTTTTCCAGACTTTTTCCTGTGATTGATTTCAAGTTTCATAGCATTGTTGTCTGAAAGTGTGTATGGTATAACCTCAATTCTTTTATATTTATTGATGGCTGCTTTATGACCCAGTATGTGATCTATCTTGGAGAATGTGCCATGCGCACTCGAGAAGAAAGTGAATTCTATAGCCTCAGGATGTAGAGTTCTAAATATATCTGTCAAATCCATCTGTTCCAGTGTGTCGTTCAGGTCCATTGTTTCCTTAGTGATTTTCTGTCTGGTTGATCTATCCATTGCTGTAAGTGGGGTATTAAAATCCCCTGCAATTAGCACATTCTTATCAATAAGATTGTTTCTATTTGTGATTAACTGTTTTATGTATTTGGGTGCTTCCGAACTTGGTGCGTAGAAATTTATAATTGTTAGCTCTTCCTGATGGATAGACCCGGTAATTACTATATAATGCCCTTCTTCATCTCTTGTTACTGCCTTTACTTTAAAGTCCAGTTTGTCTGATATAAGTGTGGCTATTCCTGCCGCTTTCCATAACGGTGCATGGGAGAAGAATTAGGCACAAACAAGTCAGCTGTAAAAGAGAAAGGGAGCAGGGGACGACAGCTTGTAACAACTGTCGCACAGAACAACTCCACAGCCTCCACATATTTATTGAGAATATGATAGTCAATAAATGCCAAGATTGTTTTAAGTGATCAGAGAGTGATCTCATGAGAAAAACAAAACTTGCTCAGGCAGGTACATAATGGTTGATCAGGCATAATCAATAAGTTTCATATAAACAGGTGGTCTCTGAGGAAGTGGAGAAGTCGACACAAAAGAAGCAGGCGGCATTCCACCCAGGGCGGGCTAGGTGTTCCGGGCTGCCTGGCTCCTGTGTCATAAATCAGCTGCTTTCCCAGAGAGACATTACAGTGAGTATTTTCTTAAAGCTATATTAATCATTTATAATCATTATGTAGTTTTTTGTACTGTTTTTCTCCATAACTACATTTTATGGGTCACGTTCTGAGGGGTTGCCACACTTTCCCCTTTCTGTTTATGCAGAAGCAGGAATGTTGATTTTGCGATTTCTTGATCCATCAGTCGTTGGAAGGATTTTCACGTGCATCTGAAGACTAAACATCGAAAGATTACAGCAATAAAAGGTATAATCATTCCTCCTATGAGGCCCAAACCAGTTTGTTTAATCCAAGTGAAAGGGTTAAGAGAGGACATAACATTATCCATCTATTGAGCAAAACTGATTCCTTGTGTCATCTGTAAAGAAGAGTGCATGATACGTTGAATAGTATCTTGCAGAAACTTAAATTATCACCATAATGATTAGTTAAATGGCATCGGATCTTATCCCAAGGAATCTCTGATTGGTTATAGGGATAAGGGGTCACACAAAAGTTTGTTGCATTTCAATCACATAAAAGACGAAGTCTTAGCTTTGTATTTTGAACTTCATCCCCAACAGAAATCATACCTGATTCTAAATCAGATACTCTTTCATTTCATTTTTGATAAAAAATACTCCTTACTTGCATTTTCATGCCATATTTGAGCAAAATGTGTGGTTTGTACTGTTTGGTGTAAAGCCATCCCAGCAGTAGTAGCCGTTGCCGTGATACCCAAGATTGCAGCAGTCAGGGAACCTATAAACCTTTTTGTTCTTTGTAGCCGATCTTTTAAAACTATTAAAATCACATGCATGTCTTGAGAACTTTCCCAGACTCGAGGGTGTTTTACAGGTAGTCAGAATCCTAATCTTCTACGAGTTAAAAGAAGAATATTATCATTAAGAGTTAAATTTCCATCAATACAGGTAAACATTTGACAGTGGGGGCAACGTAATTCTCTTTCTGAATGTTGAAATGTTATTTTTCCTATTATAAACACATAAGGGTCACAAACACATGCTTTTAACCATTCTTGTTCTTTAAACAAAAAATCTAGATAATGTTTTCTAGGTTTAGAATAAGAACCATTCCATATGGTAACATGACCTAGGGCAGGAGTTATTTTCCATAAATTTTTCTTTTTTTAAATTATATTTTACAAAGAGGGTGGGCATAGACAGTCCACCTCTGTGCTGTAGGATAGGCTTTTTGCTCAGTACAGATATTTGGGAAATAATAGGATTTTTATATGAATACCATTTAAGAAGCTGATGAAAGGAGCAATTTTTCCCAGTGCAGTTGGTGACTGCCATCCCCTTAGGGGCCCAGTCCCATACAATCCCATGGGAATCATTAATCAGAACACTGGGAACTGGAGCTCTACAATCCTCCCAAAATGGGCAAATTCCCTCATCAGACCAAGTCTGTGCCATTTTGCATTTTGGAATGGGAAGTGCTGCCATGTTAAAATCAATATTCCATTTTTCTTCAGATTGAAAACACTTGGTTAATATTAAGTGAGCCAAAGGTTTGTTTGAACTATTATCAGGAGTAATCACCAGCCATCTTTGATCTGCAGGTATAAGACAACTAGAATGATTACCTATGCATATAGGTCTAGCTTGATATCCCAAAGTTACATTAATAAATGAGCCTTCTTCTTGAGGGATTAAAGGTAATCGGGGATCAAGCATTCCAGGCATCCATTTGGAAGCGTTAAGATAAATGGGAACTATATCATCCCCCCATTCAATAGGGCGTAGTAAGGGTGGATTAGGTATGTAGGCCCAGTAAGTGAAACTATGTTTGAGCCTAACAACTAGGGAGACTTACAGCTACCGTGAGGAGGGCCATCACAGCGACAGCCATGTTATTGGGAGTAAAAGGGTGTTGCTCATTCTCCAGAATTTCTTCTAACTTCTTGGTGAGCTTCTTGATCTGTCCCCAAGTTGGAATGTTCGTTCAATTTGTCCCCGGAATCGTGATCCATGTGCTCCTTATGGACAGACCCTTGAAGCTGATGATTGGAGGGACTGGCTCGAACCTCCTCCATTTGCCCATGCCGAACCTCAATAAAATGAGAAGGAACCCAAATGGGCTTGACAGCCCCGTTAGGTAAGACACAGGCATAACCTTTTCCCCATGTTATTAGATTACCAGATAACCACTGATTAGAAGTGATATCTTTCCACCAAATGGGTGAATATGTTTTATTTTGGTCTTTAAGGACAAAATGTCACTCTATTGCCGCAGTATCTTTATCATCACGATTTAAAAAATTTAGAGTAGGGAGACAAAGCACGAGAGAATCTTTAATACTGAAAATAAACTGAGGGCGGAAGGGGGAGGGGGAAAGGGGAACGGGGGGGGGGTGATGGTCATGGTGGAGGTCACTTGTGGGGAAGAGCACTGGGTGTTATATGGAAACCAACCTGACAATAAACTTTAAAGTTAATAAAAAAAATAAAAAAATAAAAAAAATTTAGAGTGAACAAAGCTTGTGATAATATTTCCTGAGAAGGACTTTGTATTCCCCCTTTTTGTTTATGCAGTTGTAATGTTAGGATTTGATTTGCTCTTTCAATATTTCCTTGTCCTTGAGGATTATAAGGAAAACCTGTTATATGTTTAATATTCCATAATTGTAAAAATGATTGTAATTTTGTAGAGGTGTAAGCTGGAGCATTATCTGTTTTGATGGCTAACGGCATTCCCATTACTGCCATTGCAGCATGGAGATGCCTGATAACATGTGTAGCCACTTCGCCTGTTTGAGCTGTGGCCCAACTGAATCTGGAATAGGTATCAATTGTAACATGAACAAATGGTTGTCGTCCAAAAGAAGGAATATGTGTGACATCTATTTGCCATAATTCATTAGGAGCTAACCCCCTTGGATTTACCCCAGCAGGCTGAGGTGGGGTGTTAATTGCGGCACATCATGGATAGGACTGTAAAATTTTATTAGCTTGTTATTTGGTGATAGGAAAGCAATGTTGCAATCCTTTTTTATTGACATGAGTTAATGAATGGAAATCTGAAGCCCATTGAAATATAGAACAAATGAGTTAATCAGCAATTGCATTGCCTTCAGACAATAGTCCTGGAAGGCCTGAATGACTATGAATATGGGTGGCATAGAAGGGAGAAGGTCGAGAACGAATAAGCTGTTGTAGTTTTTGGAATAAGGTTTGTAAACAATTGTCAGAGGTGGAAATGGTAGCAGTTTCAATATGATTTAAAATATAGACAGTGTATAACGAATTAGAGAGTAAATTAAAGGCTGAAGAAACATCTTGAAAAAGAGTTATGACAGCCATTAATTCAGATTTTTGTGCTGATAATCCTTCAGTTGATATAATTTTTGATATAGGTCCATGATAGCATGCCTTACCTTTTATCTAGCCATCAGAAAAATAGGTAGGAGCATCAGGAAGAGGGGCAGTAGAAGTAATCTTTGGCAAGATAAATGCCGTTCGTTTAAGGAAAGAGATAATAGGTAAGGAGGGATAATGTGAGGATGTAGATCCTGTAAACCCACTTAAAACAATTTGCCAATTTATATTATTTTGAAAAGCATTTTCTATTTGTATCTTATTTAAAGGTAAGACTATAGTTTTAGGATCAAAACCTTGAATTTGTCGGGTTCTTTTTTTTCTGACATGAATTAAGTGTCCCATATGGTCCAGATAGGTGGTCAAGGTTTTGACTGTATTATTTGGTAATATTCATTCTATTACTAATTCTTCTTGTATAAGTAGTCCTGTAAGGGTATGAGGCGTGTGGAAAATAAAAAGAGTTAGTAAAACATCAGGCAAAATTCTCTCCATTTGCCATAGCTTGTGCTAGTAAGTTTATTTTGTAGGTTTCTGTTCCAACCCCTTGACATAATTTGATATAGTCAGTTATGGTGCCTTTGCCTTTAAATGGCACAATCACCTTTTTACAATCAGCACCAGCATTCTCATATTCTACTTGTTGTAAGAAGGTATCTGAGGCCCCAATATTATTAATCTGCCTTTTAATAGCCTCCTGCAATCTACCAATAAAATCAGTATAAGGCTCCTTTGCACCTTGGATTATTTTCTGAAAAGAGGCATTGGCTGAACTTTTGGATTCTATTTTTTCCCAGGCATGCAGACAGCATTGTCTCAGTTGTTCAACTGCTTGATCATTCATTTGTACTTGATCTTGTACTCTAGCCAAGGCACCAAACCCCATAAGCTGATCTAAGGATATAGGGATGTTCTTGGGTCTATTAAAGTTTGCAGCTGTTTCAGCATGGTCCTGCCACCAGGTTCTAAATTGTAAAAATTCACTAGGCGACATGACAGTTTTTGCCAACAAAGGCCAATCAGTAGGTATAAGATGATTTCCTACCGCCACGCCTTGAATAATGCTATGCATGAATGGTGAATTAGCACCATAGTTTTGTACTGCCTGTTTAAGTTCTTTTAATATTTTAAATGAAAAAGGCTCACGTATAGCCTCAAAGACACCGTCAGGGTGATTAGGATCCTGATCAGGAACAATATGCTCTCCAACAGTGACTGAAAATGTAAAATGCAAGGCATCTAAATCCCCATTTTGCTGTGCCTCTAAGAGTCCTTTTTGTATGGGAGATAGTGGGCGTCCTCCGCTTCACATACAAAGGCAGAGCTGACGGCTTTGGCATAGTAAAAAAAAATGTTTCCATTTTCTCTGCCTGTAACGGTGGAGGGGGAGGAAATTCCTCATCTTGAATTTCTTTTAAAGTAAATTTATTTATATTAGTACTTTTGGGGACTGCCTCTTCTGGGCCGTCCTTTTCTAAGTTAGTATCATATTCATCGTCTCTATCTGCCTCAGGTGTCTGCAAGGGCTCCAGTATGGAGCAAATAAGCGACCAAGTAGACCATATTGTAATTGGAATAGGTTTTACTTTGGCAGGCAGTGTCTTAAGCTCATGTTCCACCTTTTCCCAGGTCTGTAGATCTAAAGTCCCTAATGTAGGGAACCAGGAGCAATGTTCTTTAATGACCTGTAAAAGCTCTAAAAGTTTGCCCTTGCTGACTCTTGCTCCACACGCCTTTAGGAGCTGTCTTAATAAACATACATAAGGGTGATACTGGTCTCTGCCCTCAATATTACCCATACCCTGCGATAAGTACCCACAACTCACCAGCGGGAAAAAGGCATGGCCATGCAGAAAACCACGTTGGGGCTTCTTCTCCTGTTCTTGATTCAAGTCCCTGTTCGGGCGCCACTTGCTGCTTTCCATAACAGCGCATGGGAGAAGAATTAGGCACAAACAAGTCAGCTATAAAAGAGAAAGGGAGCTGGGAACGACAGCTTATAACCACTGTCGCCCCCAACAACTCCGCAGTCCCATATTTATTGAGAATATGATAATCAATGCCAAGATTGTTTTAAGTGATCAGAGAGTGATCTCATGAGAGAAACGGAACTTGCTCAGGCAGGTACATTATGGTTGATCAGGCATAATCAATAAGCTTCATATAAACAGGTGGTCTCTGAGGAAGTGGAGAAGTCGACACAAAAGGAGCAGGCGACATTCCACCCAGGGCGGGCCAGGCATTCCCAGCTGCCTAGCTCCGGTGTCATAAATCAACTGCTTTCCCAGAGAGACATTACAATGAGTATTTTCATAAAGCTATATTAATCATTTATTAATCATTATATAGTTTTGTGTATTGTTTTTCTCCATAACCACATTTTATGGGTCACGTTGTTCTGAGGGGTTGCCACAGACTCCGGCTTTCTTTTGACTTCCAGTCGCGTGAGAGAGATTTCTCCATTCTCTTACTCTCTTCTTTTTTTTTTTTTATAGTTTATTGTCAGGTTGGTTTCCATATAACACCCAGTGTTCTTCCCCACTAGTGCCCTCCTCCATGTCCATCACCCACCTTCCCCTTCCCCCCCTTTAGCCCTCAGTTTGTTTTCAGTATTCAAGAGTCTCTCATGATTTGCCTCCCTCCCTCTCCCTAACTCTTTTCCCCCCCTTCCCCTCCCCATGGTCCTCTGCTAAGTTTCTCCTGTTAGACTTATGAGTGAAAACATATGGTATCTGTCCTTCTCTGCCTGACTTATTTCACTTAGCATGACACCCTTGAGGTCCATCCACGTTGCCATGAATGGCCAAATTTCATTCTTTCTCATTGCCATGTAGTATTCCATTGTATATATAAACCACATCTTCTTGATCCATTCACTAGTTGATGGACATTTAGGCTCTTTCCATGATTTGGCTATTGTTGAAAGTTCTGCTATGAAAATTTACTTTCAATCTGAAGGTGTCCTTAGGTCTAAAATGAGTCTCTTGTAGACAGCACATAGATGGACTTTGTTTTTTCATCTATTCCACTACCCTATGTCTTTTGATTGGAGCATTTAGTCCATTGGCATTCAGTGTTATTATTGAAAAATATGGGTTTAGAGTCATTTTCTTCTCTGTAGGGTTCATGCTTGTAGCTTGTAGTGGTGTCTCTGGTACCTTGTGTTCCTTGCACCATTTCCTTCATAGAGTCCCCCTTGGGATTTCTTGTAGGGTGGTTTAGTGGTGATGAATCCTTTCAATTTTTGTTTATTTGGGAAAACCTTTATCTCTCCTTCTATTCTGAATGACAGGCTTGCTGGATAAAGGATTCTTGGCTGCATATTTTTTTCTGTTCATCACATTGAAGATTTCCTGTCATTCCTTCTGGCCTGACATGTTTCAGTAGATAGGTCTGCATCCACCCTGATAGGTCCCCCTTTGTATGTTTCAGCACTTTTATCCCTAGCTGCTTTCAGAATCCTCTCTTTATCCTTTTATTTTTCCAGTTTCATCATGATATGTCATGCAGAAGATCGATTCAAGTTATGTCTGAGGGGAGCTCTCTGTGTCTCTTGGATTTTGATGTCTGTTTCCTTCCCCAGATTGGGGAAGTTTTGGGCTATAATTTGTTCAAGTACCCCTTCAGCACTTTTCTCTCTTTTTTCTTCTTCAGGAATTCCTATGACACGGATATCGTTCTGTTTGATTGTACCACTCAGTCCTCGAATTCTCCTTTCATGCTCCTGGATAAATTTCTCTCTTTTTCTCAGCTTCCTCTTTTTCTATAATTGTGTCTTCTAATTCACCAAATCTCCTCTCTGCCTCTTCAATTCGTGCAGTGGCCACCTCCATTTTATTATGTACCTCATTTATAGCATTTTTTGATTCATCACAACTATTTTTAAGGTCCATAGTCTTTGTAACAATAGTTTCTCTGATGTCTTCCATGCCTTTTTCAAGCCCAGCGATTAATTTTATGACTATTGTTGTAAATTCTTGCTCAGTTATGCTGCTTATATCTGTTTTGACCAATTCTGTAGCTGTGATTTCTTCCTGGATTTCTTTAGAGGAGAGCTCTTTCATTTCTTCATTTTGGCTAGCTTTCTGTCTCTTGTCAGTTTTAAAAGCTTGTTATGAGCTCTGCACCTGTGAGTATTGCAATATTAAAGGAGGCTCTATGACTGTGGAGGACCTGTCCATTCAGGAAGTGTTCTTTTAATGGTGTCCCTTGGTCTCTCTTGATGTGCCTTTGGTTATTTTATTTCCCTATTCCTAGTGATATTTGAGACTCTCCACCATGTGTACTTTGGCTTGTTTCTTGAGGTAGCCCTGAAAAGGAAAACAGACAGACAAACACACAGGGAACAAAAGCACGCAAAGGCACAGACCAATCAAACATAGAAGCAAGCCAAAGGGAAAAAAGGGGAACACAAAAGACAAAGGACAGTCTAAAAGCAAAAACCAGAAATCCCAGCTACAAATAAAGAGCAGGGTGGAGGCAGTGCTGATGGGAAGAGCATATACAAAGAGAAGTGACAGGGGTGGGGAGGAGAGAGACTAAAAGGCTTATTTCAGAGAGAGAAAGAGAATATGGTAAGAGGCGAGGAGAAAAAACCGAAGATAATGTTACCCAAAGAAACTATATAGTCTGATTATTCCAGAGAGAGAGAGAAAGGAAGGAAGCAACGGAGGTGTAGAATATACATCAAGGGAATGGATTAAATGTGACTGTTCAAGCAAACCAATGACCAGAGTGCCCAGTCCAGTGGAGGGGAGAGATAAGAATGAGATAAGGGAAAATATATCTGAATAGCAAGAATGGATCTAGAGTTAATCATGGCAATGCATCAATGTTGGTCTTGCCCAGGCTCTGGAAAAAAAAAAGGCAGGTCTCCAGGGCAGATGGGTGTGGTTTGGTGTAGGCAGGTCTCACCTCCACTGCGGGTCCCAAGGCCCCGCCTTGGTGGTTGTGGGGAGAAAAATGGCGGCACCCCATTCCCTTCTCAAACCAACTATTGCAACTCACTTTTTTAGGTCCAATCTCCCTGTGCCACAGGCGTAGCCAAGGTGGGTCGAGTTGTATTTCCCTAGCCCCTCCTCATTTCCATATCTTAGTCCGCGCACTTTAATGATACTGCCTGAAATGTACTCCCTACCGCCCAGCAGCTTCCTACCCAGGGATCAAGTGAAGGGAGTAGGGGAGCAGTTTCTCTTGGTGCTGCCTGGGATCGGGATGCCTAGCCCAAGGAAAGCACCACAGCTAGAGAAAGACTCTCTCTCCGAACACCCTGTGGTTACAGATGGGATGATAGGATCCCTCTCTGTCCCGGGCTGAGGTTTTTCTCTTCTCCAGAGATAGTTCTATGAGCAGTTTCAGCTGCTTTTTGTTTTCCCCTCATCTCTCCATGGCTGTCTGCGGAGGAGGCTCCCTCCCCTCTGTGCCTCCAGTCCCGGCCCATTTTATCCTCCCCAGTTCTCAATCACGCACATATGTGGCTGTCTTCTTAGCGACTCTGTCTCTTTTCCTCCTAGACTCTTGGGGTTCCGTGTCTTATGGCTTCAGTCCTTCTTTGTTTGAGATGCAGGCAGGCGAAAAGTACAGGGCTCCCTACTTCTCTGCCATCTTGCCTCCTCGCCCTGTTTTTTCTATTTCCTTAAACACTCCAGGATCTTGTAGAGGAAAATTTCAATGAGATGATGAAAGACTCATATTTTTCCATTTACTTATCTACCCTCTTCATTTCCTTCTAGATTACAGTGCCCATCTTCTACCATTGTTTGCCTGAAGAACTCCTATTGATGATGTCTGTCTATGTATTGTCACCTGTCATTTGTGGGGTCGTTTACTGTGGAATTATTTTTCTTCTACTTATGTGTTCCATTTTCCTATTTCGTTGAATATTGAGTTGTTTTTTTTTTTTTTTTAATGGAGGCTGAACAATGACATTTGTATATGTTGGAAGTCTGGAACATGGTGTCCCCTGTAATGAGTGCTGAATGTGTTTTTGGCAAGCATGTAATGACTCGTGACTCAGCTTCATCTTCTCCAGGTTTACCTGTTTTTATTGTCAGAAGATGTACAATACATAATATTTACCATTTTCTTAGGCTTCTTTTTAAGATCTGATGTACGAATTGAGAGTAGCATTTGCTCTAGTGCCATGTTGTTAAATGTACCACTGACATGTGCCTTTTGATGGAGTCTCCTGGCCCATGTATTGATTCATATTGGTATGTTCTAGTGAATGGTGACTCTAAGTGACACATTTGGCTTTGTACCAGTTGAGACATTCAACCTCACTATGACCATACTAGAAATGCATCTCAAGTATTAAGTTTTCCTCTTGAAGAAAGTTCACATGTTTCCCTTAAAACATGTTGTCTAGGCAATGATGTCAGGACGGTAAATGTGAAAGCCATCTGTGCTTAGCCAGTTGAGCTGCCACGTGATTGGCCACCTGCACAAGGCCAATCTGAAAGAGCACTGATGATTGGCCAGAAATTGTGATGACATCACAAGAAAGCATTGTGATGAATCAGGGAGGTTAGAAAAGCCAGGCAACAGCTCAGGCCACACTGAAGAAAGACATGGCAATACCACAACAGCTCTTTCTGCTGTTCATCACATTCTCTGCCCTGTCCCCTGCCCCTGTTGTGGTATGTCCCCTTCCCATTCCTCCTGCCTGGGGATTCTTGCTAACACTCTGTACTCCAATTTCATGTTTGCACCTACCTTTGTGCCCCTCTATGGTCCTGAGAGTCTGCATACCTGCACCAGGTGACTCCTGGACCCGCTTTCCACTATGACATTGGTGAGCCACTCAGGTATATGTTCCCATTTGGGAAGTGGGAGTGGCTATATTCTGAGGAGCTCTGCCCACCCCACTTTTCCACAGGAGTCCTCCAACCCAGCTCAGCACAGGGTACATCAATGCTCTGAACATCAGACTGACCCAGACTTACACAATGTGGACAATGCCCAGAGACACTTGACAGAGATGGAATTTTTTTGAAACAAATGACAATTTGGAGAAGCAGTCACAACACTGGAGACAGTGGAAGTCTTTGGAAAACAGGCCTTCAGGTCATGAACTATTTGATCCACCTCAGTGGTGGATAACAATTTCCCCAGACACTGAGATGACCAGGCACCCACAGACCACAAGCCTTCGAAACTGGTATCGCAAACTACCATTGAGTCCTCAGAACACCAGGTTTGCCAGGTGAGTTTGCTTTATCATGAGCCTTGCATCCCAGCTTAACATTGGGCAAAACAGCTGGACACAGAGCTTACCAGAGGTGCTCAAACTTTGAGCCCTTCACTCCAGGTCAGAGAGCAATTGATGGCCCACAACACTGGCCTTGACAGGAGCTTTCAGAGCACAAGCATTCTAATTACGACACAGGGCAATCAAGTCTCCAGAATACTGAGCCTGCCAATAGTTATCAGACCCTGAGTCCTCCAGCTCAGCTCTTCTCTATGCCAAGGAGTCACCTGGACAACATGCTCACCATTTACCTGGGACCTGGAGGGCTCCAAACCATCTCAGAACTAGGCCAAGCAGAGTCCTTGACAGTGGGTTCACCATATGTCCTTGGATCTGGAGCCCTGTAACAGAGCAGAGAACAAATCAAGTGTCCATAATACTTGGCTTTCCAAGAGCCATGAGACCAGGACCAGGTCCATAATCTTTGTGGCAACAACTTCTATGGTGTCTTCCATGCCTTTTTCAAGTGCAGCGATTAATTTTATGACTATTGTTCTAACTGCTTGGTCAGTTATGTTGCTTATATCAGTTTTGAGCAATTCTTTAGCTGGCATTTCATCCTGGAATTTCTTTAGAGGAGAGTTCTGTTTTGTCATTTTGTCTAGCTTTCTCTCTCTTGTAAGTTTTAAAAGTTAGTTATGCACTCTGCACCTGTGAGGTCTGCTATATTAATGGAGGCTCATTGACTGTCCACTGCCTGTCTGTTCAGGAAGTATTCTTTTCATGGTGACCCATGGTCTCTCTTGTGCCTTTGGTTATTTTATTTCCCTACTTGTAGTGATATTTGGGACTCTCCAAAATGTGTACTTTGGCTTGTGTCTTGAGGTAGCCCGATGAGGCTGTCTTCTTAGTGGACTCTGTCTCTTTTCCTCCCAGACTCCAGCGGTTCAGTGTCCTTTGGCTTCAGCCATTCTTTGTTTGAGAGATGTGGACAGAAAGTATGGAGCTCCTTATTTTTTTGGCATCTTGCCCGGAACTCTGCACTCTGGATTATTCAATTCTCATATGAGTGAAGACATATATTTGTCTTTTTATGACTGATTAATTTGGTTAGTATAATACCCTCTAGTTCCATCCACATAGTTGCAAATGGCAAGATTTCCTTCTTTTTGATGGTCGAGTAATACTCCATTGTGTATACATACCACATCTTCTTTATCCATTCATCCATCTGTGGACATGTGGGCCCTTTCCATGCTTTTGCTATTGTTGATAGTGCTGCTAGAAACATTGGGGTACATGTGACCCTTTGAAACAGGATACCTGTATCCTTTGCATAAATACCTAGTAGTGCAATTGCTGGATCATAGTATACTTTTATTTTTAATTTTTGGAGGAACCTCCATACTGTTTTCCAGAGTGGCTACCCCAGTTTGCATTCCCACCAGTGGTGCAAAAGAGATCCTCTTTCTCCGCATCCTCACCAGCATCTGTTGCCTGAGTTGATAATACTGACCATGCTGACAGATGTGAGGTGGTATCTCATTGTGGATTTGATTTGTATGTCCCAGATGGGGAGTGATGTTAGAGCATCATTTCATGTGTCTGTTGGCCTACTGGATGTCCTACATTTCTATAAAATGTCATCCATTTCTAAGATCACGGCTCCTCACTGAAAAACTTCTTTAGAAAATTGTTTGGTATTTCTGTCTATCATAACAATAGCAACTTATGTTTCTACCAAGGGACTGGTCTTGCCTGAACAACAAAACCAACTCATTCCTTCGTTTATGTTAGTCAATAGAAAACCACAAATATAATTTTGGAAGTTATCATTGTTAAGCTTGATAAATTACTGAATTTTATGCTATAAGCAATAAATTAATATTTCCTACCTGCCCACTAATGTTTGCAGTCTTGAATTTATACATAAGACATGTCCAGAAAAGTTAATTCAAGGAAAAAGTCACAAATTACACTCACCAATTGGCAGCTACATTTAACTGTAATCCAAAATTATTTATTTATTTGAGAGAGAGAGAGAGAGAGAGAGAGAGAGAGAGAGAGAGAGAGAGAGAGAGAGACCAGTGGAAGATCAGAGAGAGGGAAGGAGCAAAAGAATCAAAGCAGGCTTCACACTGTCAAAGTAGATCCTGATATCGGGCTCAAACTCACAAACTTTGAGATCATGACCTGAGCCGAAGTCAAGTTCTGGATGCTTAACTGACTGAGCAACCCAGGTGTCCCTTGTAGTAGGTATTTTTTGTACTGAGAAAAGTAAATTTGGTATTTAGACACACATGTTACAAGTTTGTGTCGGACATACTATTTTATGTGTACCAGGAGTTTTAGTGTGTGTACTGACAGTAGTGTTCATGTACAGTTTTGTATATTCTATAATACGTACTTATATCTGTTGTGTGTGCTAATGTGTTCGAGGTGTGCCCGTGAGTGTATAACTAGCGTCCTCACGTGTATATTAGCATGTGTAGTTGTTTTTGCTAGTGTGTCTGCTAGTATGTGTACTAGGTGTGCCAGTGAGTGTATAGCTAGTGCTCATGTGTAAACGTGTATATACTAGCATGTGTACATGTGTCTCCTAGTATGTGTGCTAGTGTGTGTACTACTAGGCATATGGTGAGTGTACAACTACTGCTAGTGTGTGCTCATGTATATACTAGCATGTGTACCTGAATATGCTAGTGTTTGTGCTCATAGGGATACTCATGTGAAGTATTATTTGGGAACTAATATGTGTACTAGTGTGTGTTAATGGTTATGAGATGTGCTAATGTATGCTAGTATGACTAGTGTGTGCACTACTAGATGCCAGTGTGGTTACTAGTGTGCACTAGGACTAGTATATTTATTAGTGTGTGCTAGTGTGTAATAGGTTCGCAACTCTGTGTGCTAGCATATGTACTAGGTATGTGCTAGTATTTGTGCTAGATTGAGTATAGCTTGTGTGTTATGGTGTATTAATGAGTAGTAGCATGTAGTGGACATACTACTGTGTGTACTGACACACATCCACTGTAGTTGTATACAAGTGTGCACTAGTGTATGTACTACCTATGTTCTTGTATTTGTGCTGGTATGAGAACTAGCTTATGTGGTATTGTGT
>CM053576.1:132692870-132851249 GCA_028646485.1 Cryptoprocta ferox | reverse complement strand
TTTATTTTCACAGAGGAGTGGAGAGAGATAGAGAATTCCAAGCAGGCTCTGCACCGTCAACCCAGAGCCTAACACTGGGGTCAAACTCACAAAATTGAGAGTCAGAGGCTTAATTGACTGAGCCACCTAGGTGCCCCCATTGGGCTGAATAATTTTAAGAAACAGCAGACACGGGGGAATCTCTGAAAACTGAACAGAAGTTGCCATTTGGTGATTGAAATTTACATTTATAAAGGAAAGCTCCATTTGCAAGGGTGTCTCCCTCTTAGAACAAAGGAATGACTAAATCTCAAGAAACTCATCAAAAGAGAAGGCACAGAGTTAATCTGCATAACAAACATACTATGGTTTACTGTGCTTGGCCAGATAATGTCCCTTAACTGGCCTTCCCACCACCCAAAATCTCTTGGTCTTTAGCTGAAGATGGAACGTAGGGTGAGGGCGGGGGCCACTTTGGGCACTCACTGAGTTTTCCTGAGTATTTGTCATATGTACAGGACAGATAATGATGGCAAACTTTTGCTTGTTTTTCTCCTGTTAGTCTATCCAGCAATAAAAAGGAATGAACGATCACCCCATACAATGACACAAACGAATCTTACCTGTAGTTTTCTAAGTGAAATAATCCAGTCTGAAAAGGCTACACCCTGTATGACATTCTGGAAAAGGCAAAACCACAGAGATGACTAAAGGATCAGGGGGTGGGGGGTTGAAGTATTCCACACAATACCTGAGTGCTAGATACCTGTCACTATGCATTTCCCAAAACCCAAACATTTTGACATCCCAAGGAGTAAATCATAATCTGCTACAATTAAGTTATTTAGGATGTGGGAGTGTCACAGGATGGTGTAGGGGCCAAGGACGGGCTGCCCTGAATGTGCCACTTTGTCATACTGATTGTTTTAAATAAAACTTACTTAAGTTACAGTCTGTGCAGTGAGGACACTTAGACCTTCCTCTGTCCCCCTGCAAGCAGGAAATCAATCTTGTGAAGATCTCCCTGTACCAGGAGGTAGAGACTTCCACATCACCAGAGATGGGAAATTTAGAACCCAGAAGGCTATATAAACAACTTTGCTACTTTTTACTAATTTACTACCCCAGGTCAAATCCTGTTTAGAATTCCTTATTAATTGCCGTTACCAAGGTTGTTTTCTTTCTCTCGTGAATTCCTCACCGGTTTACTTTCTCTTTGTTCATAAAGTGTAAAAACTGCTTGCCTTTGTTGTTTCTTTGGGTCTCAATTTCTTTACTGGGCCTCTGAGTGCATATAATTATACTTGGTGGGGGGTTTTTCTCCTGTTAATTTGTCTCATGTAAATTCAATTCTTAGTCCAGGTGGAAGAACCTCGGACAGAGGAAAATTTCTTCCTCACTTCACTGAAATATAGAATGTGACAAATAATTTACCTGTATTAGAAATGCATGTAAAAAAAACCATACTGTAGCCCAGGTGGCAAATGATGCTCACCCAAATTACTTTGGAAGTGAATGGAATCTGTGGACTAATGGAAAAATGTACTGTGCATAAATAGTGGGCTCTATAAAGTTCTTTCCCATCAGGGTGGTAGCTAACAAATCAGAAAACCCAACATCTGTAATCTGGAAAGGAGTTATGAATTATATAAATGTCAGGTGTTTCCCCTGTCAGCATGTTTCCCACTGCTGGAGTAGGAACTTATAGATCAGCAAAGGGAGAAGATCACAATATCCATATGATGTCGACGCAAAATGAACAAACCTTCTAGAATCTCTAAAAGTGAGAAAGAGAGTTTTATTTGAGCCCAAGTTAGGATAGCTGCCCAGGAAACACGCACTTCATAGGGAAGTGTTCTGGAGAATGAATTTTTACAAGGTTATAGACTTTTTTTGCAACTTCTAAAACCTCAAAAGATTATAAATTAGCATATAGGCAGGAATCGTGAGTTTTATTTTAAATGAATGCAGGGAGAAGGAGCATGGACCAATATCTTAAGGACAGGATGGTTTTCCTTTAGTCTACTCTTTTACAAAGCATATGGGCCATAAATCAGGCTTTTGGTTTGAGCAGTTTATGAACAATCATGCTGACTTAGAAAGAAATCTAAAACGGCTTCCCTTGTATATCAGGCCTTTAAAGAGTTTTCTCTCACCAGGATACACGCCTCTGTAGCTTGATATAGACACAGACAGCTCCACGTACAGCCTGGGTGGCTCTGTGCTGACAGTGATGGGCCTGCTTGAAATTCTGTCTCCCTCTCTCTGCCCCTCTCCCACTGGCCCTCTGTCTCTCTCAAAATAAATAAATAAACATTAAAAAAGAGAAATCTTTAGAATTAGGTATGTACACAGAGGTTGGAATACCTGCATATATTCCCTTGCATTGTTTGCTGAGCACATTTAGCTCCCACATGTAAGTCTTTAATACCATTCTCTAATAAACGGAACCAGGGCATTTTGAAGAAATTGTTAACGGTAGGGCTAAGACAGTAAATAGAGGATCCAAGATAACCTTGAAATATCAGAAAGCAAGGTGGTATCAAGAAAAAATAAAACCCACGAAGATGGAATCCTGTCAAAGGAAAACAGGAGCCAGTGGGAAGCACTCTCAACAGCCAAGCAGGAATGAACAAGCGACCAAACACTATAGTGCTAGAGTGTAGCCAACACCCTAAAAAATTTTTTCCCCAGGTACCCACATGGAGAAAAAAAATCAACGATTTGTTCAAAAGGAAACCAGAGGCCCCAAATGGAGTCACTGTTTTTAAGAGATGCAGGTCTGTAAACCAAGACTTTCTAACTGAGATTTCACACACACACACACACACACACCCGAGGTGATCTTTAACCAGTCAACCTGGAAAACATACTGAATGGCCCTCTCTGGTCCCCTGAGGATGGCAACCTTGCCTAAAACAATCCATCCTTTGCTAATAATTTTCCTTTTTCGATTCCCTCTCTGCCTTTAAAAACTGTCCCTTCCCTGTAGTTCAAAGAAGCTCCTCTCTATTTGCTAGATAGGATGCTGCCTGATTCACAAATTGTTCAATGAGGCTGATGTGATCTTTTAAATCACTTGCTTGCATTATTATTGAGATTATTTAGGTTTTCTACAAATAGATTGAATAGAACCCTCCTAACAGAATTCCAAATACCAGATGTAGACACTCCATCAAGGAGGTGTAGCTAACTCCCCTCTCCTAAATGTGGGCTCCACATGGTGTCTTCCTGCTCGTGAAGATACACTATATGCATATGAGAAAGAGTAACTTCACTGTGGGGAAGCATAAACAGTGATAAGAGGCCTCCAGAGCATGTTCCCGTCATAGTAAGTCATGACAGAGCAGTTTACCTCTGTGATCTCCTTCCTCAAAATCCACAAGCCCAGTACAGTCATGAGGAAAACACCACATTAATCCAAATGTGTGACTGTCTACAAAATGCCTGAGCACTTTTCCTCAGCACTACCAAGGTCATTGAAACAAGACTAGTCTTGTCACAGCCAAGAAGATCCCAAAGAACCGTGATGACCACATGTCAGGTGGTACCCTCCATGGGATCCTGGAGCAGGAAAAGGTAGAACAGAAGGAACTTGAATAAAGTATGGACTGTAGTAAATTATAACATATCAATATTTGTTCATTAATTTTGACAATTCTGAAGAAAAATAGAAAAAGAGACATTAAAGGTGAAATAAGAGAAACCTATTGCATCAGACTGGAAGCCTAGAGGAAATGGGTGATTTCCTATTAAACATACACATAAACAAAATGGAATCTAAAATGAAAGAAAAATAAGCAGGCCAATTAGCCATCCAGGAACCTCTTCTTCCTGCTGGTTCTGCTCTCACTATTCCGGGGTTTTTCTCGGCAGGGACAGAGAGGGAACAGGGACAGAACTGTTCTGGAGCTGCCCTGAGACCTGACCTTACTCACTGTTTGCATCTCCCCTGCCATCGCCCACCCAGTGAGGACAGTGTACACAAGGAGTCTCAAGGACTGTTGATCCTGATGTGTCAGCTAGCACTTTTTGGATGGAAACAGACTGGACATAGTAAAATAGATTAATATTTTTTAACTGGTGGGGAAGAATAATACTTGCAAGAGGTAAGTTAAGAGTAGGTTTGGACCTGGCAGGCCCGAGGGTTCATACTCTCACCGTGTGACATGGACCCTCTTCGACCTTCCATCCTGCTAAGTGCCTTTGGAGAGACCCCATTCATAGGCACAGTCTCTCTCACTGCATCTGGGGCATTCAGCAACACTAGGCTAATACTTACTCACTGTCCATTCTACTGGGAACTGTTTCTCTTTCCCTTGGGATCCATGAAAAGTCATGGCTTTAAGTGTTTTTGGCCTGGCTTGGGTCACATTCTCATCCTTGAAGCCATCAGAGCACCGAGAGGATGGAACGTGAGGTTGGCTAGACTTGGATCATATGCCCATCTTTAAGGTTGGTAGAATGTGTGGGCTGCCTCTGGAACTCTTTGGATGGGAGGCAGGTGATATGTAGTTCCCAAAGGGGAGCTGAGGTGCTGGACTTAGACCTGAGAATAGATGCCGAGTTGGGAAAGCAGCAGATTCTGCATCATTGATGGCCGACTGCACAGCGATGGAATCTGCTATGCCCAAGGAAGAAAGGGGTTCGCTTAGGGTCAGGGGCTGCAGCCACCCATCCAGTGCTCTTGCTGTCCTCCCATGATGGCAAGATAATCTTTGACCTGCTGAAAAAGCAACACTGTTCTTGGTGGGAAACTTAAGGCCCCTGCTTTGGGCATAAGGTCTCTACCTCTCAGAGAATGAAAAGCACACGGACCTCACTCATGTTCCAGAGAGGAGGGAGCCCAGAAGTCACACCTGCCCTAAACTGCACAGTAATCACTCATCACCAAAGAGCAAACTGGCTCATTTTCCAGTATCTTCTCTCTCCTTTACAAAGAGCAGAAACCCAACGTGGAGATAGCAAAGAAGTTATGGCTCCGTAAAGCTGTGGGAGCCTCAAGGATTATTCCTCAGTATGGAATCCACACTTGGCAGGCTTTGCGGAGGCCACCTGCCTTGGGTCATGCATGTGACTCTCTGAAAACATGAAGCCTTAATGAGGAACTGTCTCCTAGCAGACACAGTTGCTCCCATATCTTTAATT
Organism: Cryptoprocta ferox; assembly: GCA_028646485.1. Lineage (NCBI taxonomy): Eukaryota > Metazoa > Chordata > Mammalia > Carnivora > Eupleridae > Cryptoprocta > Cryptoprocta ferox. The sequence goes on along the minus strand of CM053576.1, from coordinate 132,846,122 downwards.
CTTAACAAGTATAAACGCCAAGGGTTTGCATGACAACTAATAGGCCAAAGGATTAGAGGGCCAATCTGCCTTATGGCTATAGTGTCCAGGGCTACATTCAATGTTTGAACAGTTATTACCTTTCTTGGTAGGCTCAGAGGCTGTGAGAGAGAAGGCACTTTTCTCAGCCACGCAGATGTTGAGAATGGAAACATCCTTCAGGGCTGTCTACCTTGTTTGTGGACCTCTTAAATTGCCAAGAGTACAGTAAGCTCCATAATTGGCCATGGGGGTTGGCAGGACCTGAGCTGGCCTAAGCGGGAGGATCACTGATTGCCTGCCCAGATGGTCAGAAGCCAAAGACTGTTGTGTCTGAAACCTGACTGTCTACTTCTGAGCACTCAGATAGGACAAAAGATCCAGCTGGTGCCAGGAGGGCACCACCAGCCTACAATAAGGGGGCACCTGGAGACTGGCAGGGTGTTGTACCCAGTCTTATATAATCCATATGTATTTACTGAGTTCCCTTGTGGGTCAGGGCTGTGTTAAAATCTGGGTCTGCCCAGGCAGAGTGGGGCCAACAGCACCCTTCCCAGCTGAGGGAGCAGAAGGACCCTGTGTGGGCTCTGAGGTCTTCCACACCCTGCACTGAGGTTAAGTTGGATTTGAAACAGTCAGTGACCAGGTGGATATTTCATTCTACTTCTATTACAGCCCAAAACTTACCATTAAAATCAATACTCCAGATCAACCACTGATGCACAAGTGACCATGAGCAAGTCCTACATATCCTAGAAGTCCAGACATGTGGAAGAGAAACAGAGAAGAGACAAAAGATACAGAAGAGAGCCACTTATGCTAACGTCAATCCTGACTCAGGCCCTGACATAGACCCAGGCCCTAACCCAAATACTGATCTGGACCCTGACCCCAAATGTGAGGCTGACGGGGCCACACTAAGATGCTGACACAGAAGCTGACCCAGACCCTGGTCTTGAGCCTGACACTAACTAAGATCCTGAACCTGATCTCAAGTCTGGCCCTGATCCCAACCCATGATCCTAACCCTAACCCCAAACCCTAACCCTGACTGACCTTGGCCCTGATCCTTACTCTAAACCCTACCCCTGACCTTGTCCAACAAATAAAGAATATCAAATGAGAATAATGAAAAACTAGACTTTAGAAGACAGTCTAATCTGGATTGTGAAGAGGTAAATATCTGGTTTAGCATCAGGGGCAATGATGGCTGAACAAAACCAGCAAAGGCCCTAAACAGAGCTGAGGATATCTCAATATGCCAGTTTTTCCATCCAGGGATGGGTGGAGACCTGGGCCAAAGAGTCACTATTCTCGGTGGCTTCTGGAAGGATAAATCAGCTGTTTCTATCAACAACACACAACGAGAGACTGTCTTACAGTTGTGACCTAAAGACAGCTCTGCTCTGCCTTGTTCTCTTCTCAGTGTTTTAGGAAACCATATTTAGCTCTTAATAGACCTAAAATTAAGTGGTCCTCATAAATTCTAGGAGTCTGGTGACTAGGGAATCTCAGGCCAATGGCAGTGCTTGAGCATGCATGTTCAGCAGCAAAACGATCTTACTGGCCAGGGCTTGTTCTGTGTAGATTTTCTGCAACATTTGTAGTATGTAGGGTTTGACCTGTGGGCTTGCTCCCTTTACTTGGAATGATGAAGTGAGTCACAGGAGTGCCAGCTGAACCTCTGCTAAATAAAGAATCATAAAGAATCCATTGCCTTGAGATGACAGTTTAGGAGGTGCTAGAACACGTCCAGAGGGCAGGAGGGGAGCTGCAGGGGAGCTGTGTACCACCACAGAGGGGTGAGAGGGTTATTGGAGACTGTCCACTCAGAGACCTAGGAAGACAGAGGAGTAGAGGTGACCCCAGTCCCTGAAATGAAAGCAAATGTTTTGAGATCCATTGTAATGAAGACAGAAAGTAAAGCTGAGTCATGAGCTATAACTGATCTGACAATAAGTCAGGGGAAAGGACAGCACAGACAGATTTGAACATTTGTCCACTAAAAAAAATGCTAGAATTCATAATAAATTGATTCCAAGTTAGAAATGTTCAGTAACAACAAACAAACAAACAAAAAGATCTAGAGTAGGAACTGGAACAGATCTCACAAATGGCCCTCATCCTTGAAGGGTTGTCCCTGACTGTACCTCATCTTCATATGTCTGGATTGTGAATGTCACATAAGAAAGCAGACTTGGGTTAGGAGAAGCCACTGGATTCTCTAAGAGGTCTGAGACTCCACTGCTGGATAGAAAAGTTTGTAGAGAAAACAGTTGGAGCAAGCTATCACTTCATTCCTCAACAATCTGCTTTTATGCATCCTGTGCTGTGGGCCTAACCAAAGTTCCAAGCTGCATTATCCATGAGTGGGGCTCTCACTGTTCTCTGACTTCAATGGACAGAGACTAGACTTTCTCTCTCAAAACACAATTCACATCTACAAATACCCAATCTTAAAAATAAATATTACTTATTCAATTTCAAGAACTCAGTTTTTAAAAATAAACATTCTCACATTGTGTTCCTTTCAGTAAAACAGAACTTAATTTAGTTGCTTAAGAATCTAAGCATGATTAAGACGGCTTTGGAAACAAAATAACACCAAAGAGGTAACACTAAGATGAAAGAGAATGTTACTATGTTTTAACTGTAAACGTTAAATAAAGTTATAGATACATGTTCTGGAAGAAATAAACTATGTGATGTAATTTTGCTATAAAGTAAAAAGATACTGGAAATAGAAGCATCTGGACCATAGCTGTTTTGGAAATATGTTTGTTCCATCTCACTGAGATTAAAACAAGAAGTGCCCAAAATAATCCTCATGCCCAGCATAAGGGACCCAGAAGGAAGGGATGGACAGGTGCACAGGTGCACTGGGGTTTCAGGATTTGGGCCACAAGAAAGTGCTTTGTGAATCTTTGGTTGCCATGTGCAAGGTGGAGGCTGCTGCAGGAAAAAGAGTGGACAATGGTTCCTTTGTCCCTTTCACAAACTTTCTAATTAGTTACATTTACAGTTGGAAGTTTACAGTAAATTTTTACTTAAGAAAATAAAACTCTCAGTGTTTGAAGTGACAAAGGCTGTCATGTCCAAAAAGCAGGGAAGGGGGACAGGGGGAAGGAAGAAACAGTTGAATAATTTGGTGGACTTGAACTACCCCCCCCCCCGCCCAATCACCACTGAAAACAGAAGGAAAGCTGTGAGGAGAAAGTGCCATTATGTGTGACTTTATATGTGATTTGAGCCTGGGAAGAAATCATGTTGACATATTGCCCGGTTCCTATTTTAGCTTCTTACTTTGTTGGTGGTCCATGAAGTTGTCCCTTTCTTGTTTTCTAGCACAACTATGCATTCTCCCTCTCTCTCTCTCTCTCTCTCTCTCTCTCTCTCTCTCTCTCCTGACAACATTTCTCTCTCTCTTTTTTTTCTTTCACTTTTAGGGTTTTAGGGGCAGGGGTTGGGCAGGATAGATGCCAGTGTTTGCCCACTCTACCATCTTAAATCAGGAGACTTCTCACCCATTGTCCATCATGCTGTAAATCTGAAGTGCTGGAAACTATGACCCATGGGCCAAGTGTGACCACCACCTCTTTTCTGTAAATAAAGTGTGGTTGGAGCAGAGCCATGCATCTTAGTTATGTATGCTCTGTGGCTGCTTGCTTTCAAACCACAATGTAAATGTGGAGTCATGGTCAGACAGACCACAGGACTCTCAATATTTTCTGTTTAGTCCTTCACAGAAATTCTGGGTTGACTCTTGTTGTAAAAGAAAAATAGTGTGTCACTCCTTTGAGGAGAATGCTGCATAGTGCCTTCAGGATAAAATGCAGTCTCTTCACCTAAATAGGCAAGGGCGTCCATCCATTAGCACAATGTCCATATCTGTCCTCCTCTATTTGCACTGCTTCCTGTCTAGCCAAATGATGGAATGTGCTATAAGCTCTCACCCACTCTGGACATTACACTTTTCCTCCAAAGACCTTCCTGTTCCATGATAAGTTCCTTCTTCATGCCTGAGGATGCAGCCTATGCATCCCCACTTCAGAGATGTCTACCTGCCTTTCACCCCCAGGGTCTCCCAGAGAAGCCAGGGTACTCACTGCACTTCTTTACATCTGCTCCCCTCATCTCCAGACTTGACCCCGATGAGCAGGCTGTGCATAGACACGCCACGGGTGTGCCGGGGCAGCAGGAACGAGCTGCTCCTCTAAAGTATTCACAGCTTAAAATTACATGAAGACCGTGCTAAGCATGACGTTCCCTGAACATGAAGAGAATAAATGATTGTGTGAGCTCTTGAACATAAGATATTCCCACTAGTTCATTTCTGTATTCGGCAGTTATTCAGACCCGGATCTAAACTGACTCTGCCCTCAGCTGTTGTGGTCTTGGGAGGTCAGCAGTGTCCCTCAGTTTGAGACTCATCGTGACTAACACCCTTCCTCCTGTTGTTGTCTGCTGTATTTGCTGAACAAAATAACACATAGCATGCCACTTTCTAGAACCTGGCACATAGTGGGCCCTTGTTAAATTCCAGCTCTGTTGATAAGATTAGATGGAAGGGAGCTTTCAGATGTGATGACAATGTCACTAAGGCATAGGTGCTAACTGTTAAAAAGCACATTTCATCAGTGACTCCCACAGGAATGCTCGTCCTTACGTGCCTATGGACACTGAAACCATCCTTTGAAGAGAAACATTTTCTAAGTTATTTACGTCATAGTTTTTCCAAGCCTTTATACTTAGAAATTCTGAAGAAAAGTACCTGAGTGAGATCAAGAGAGATGACTCACATGTTTTGATCTGGGGTAGAGAAGCTGAGATTCCTGTGGTTTGTGGAATTTAAGTGTGCTACCAGGATCCATCAGGAGCACATTGTCCTACCTCCAGAAGTCCACCCAGCTCCTCTCCGGAGAGCATAATCAGCAGTTCTATTCACTCACTGAGAGACAAGAATTCTGCCCACATAAGCAATGCTTTTGCTATAAATGCAGAATGACATTATTTATCTAAGTCTTACTTTTGAAATTACTGGTTCCCATAGTTCATTTTCAATTTTTTCTCGAAGTATTAAGTTCATAGCTAATGTCAATGGCATCTAAGATGAGAGTGTTTTGGCTTTTTTTTTTTTAAAGAATTTTTGTGTGAGAGGAAAAAAAAGAACTTTGCTAGAAACTTTAATGTCTCATGTTACAAACTGGTACATTGGGAAGATACACACGCCCCCTTCCAGCCCCATCCTAGCTAATAACCAGGATCTCCTACCTGGAAAGTGCTTTTCATTCCATTTTTTAGACATGGCATTTGCCAGCCAGCATAGGCAGCCTGCCAGCATCTACATCATTCAGGCCACACAGGTGACAATACAGCATGGAGCAGTACTGACAGTGAGGCAGGAGCAGCAGATCTCAGTTCTAGACTTTCTCTCCCTCTGTGTCTCTGTCTTTGTCTCTGCCTGTCTCTCTGCCTCTGTCTCTGTCTCTGTCTCTCTCCTTCCCTCTCTGATTTTCACATTACCTTCCAGATGTAAGGCATCTCTTTCTGCACAAGTACTTTGGCCTCTGTAAGCTTATTGACAACAATTTACACATCTGCAACAAAAAAGGTGCTGTGGTGAGAAACCTCTTACAGTATTTGGCTGATATTTTGAATATATGACCACATGTTTATCCCTCATTTCTGAAAAATCACCAGTTGCACAGACAACGCTATAAAGGACTTTAGTTTCTGTGGTCTGTGGGCTTTAGAAGATGGGGGTCCACAAGCTTGAGGCAGGTGGCTCTGCAGCAACAGCATATGCGTGGTTTTCAGGCTGATGGTGGCCGAGTCTCTGTACTGCCTGGCCCACACCCAGTCTTAGCTCCCTGGTGGGAGCGGACCTTCAGAATTGCAGTGGGTCTTTCTGGAGTAAGCAGCTGCTATTCCTCCTTGTACTTTTCTCAGGGTGGAATGCTCAGCAGGTTTGTGTAGTGCCTGTGTGACAGGCTGGAGGACAGCTGTGCACACCCAGGGAGGACTCAGCTGTCATGAGTCCCCAAAGGCATAGGTAATCACTTCTGTTCAGCATCTCCAGCCAAGAGACCAAGAAGAAAAGTGTCTCATTGGAATACAATCTCAGAAGATAATGGGAATTCATAATAGTTGTTTTGCTTTATTTTGTTTTTTTCCAGGCTTTGAATCTGTTGGGGGCCGAAACACTTATGTTCACTCTAGAATACTGTGGAGAAGTTTCTGGGTTACAGGTGCTGTTCTGGGTGCTGGGTGTTGGGCAAAGAGTGGCTCACTTCTAGTGCAGGGCTATAGGTGATACACACAGGTGAGACTGCACCCCCTCTGTGTCTGTACCCCCTCCACTGGACTGGCCCCTAGTAGGCATTAATGGATTAAATACCAAAACAAAACAACGTGTCTCCACTACTTTTAAAATCTACTGTTACCTAATTTTTAACTAATTTAAATTAATAAACTTCCTGTTCATCTTAGCAAGATGCATGATCAACTTAAAAACATGTCAAGCCAAAATATAATACACTGCCAAGAGAAAAAATGTATTTTATGTGTTCGCTTAATTTTTTTCCTATCATTTAGTGATTTTAAGGTAATGAAATTGAGAAGTCTGTGTCTCTAAGAGTCCTTTAATATAAATATTTCTCCATTTTGAAAAAAAGTAAACATCTATCGTAGATAAACATATCATTATTCTAGATAATGATAACAAATGGAGGATTTTGAAACAGCCTTCATCCTGCGATATATTTCCATGCACCACTGATTGCAAGCCCCCAGTACATGAAACAGGACCACTGCATCTCACACTTCAAGGAGCACATGGAACATCTCTCCATCCAGTTCACAGACACAACTTCCAGCAAGCCAGTAGAAGGTGCAGTTATTGTCACTGGGTGAGAGTAGACTGAGGACACAGATGAGCTAATCTGGGCTGTGAGGTGGTGAGCCCCCAGACACTGCACGAGCCAGGCACCTGGGATTCGCTGACCTGCAGTCTGTGGGACTCTCCTGGGTTGGGCTGACTCTGGGCTTCCTGATGGCTATTTTCAGGCTCTGTGAAGGCCTGACCCCTGCAACCTCCTTCATGAAACTGAGTCAGCTTGTCTCCATTGTTCTTTCATGAAGCCTTCATGTATTTTCCTCTTTAGAGCAGAGAAGAGAGCATTTCCAAACAGAAAGGATTTGTCTCATTTTGGGGCCTATTTTCCACAGAGTGAAGCCTGGACACTTACTTCCAACCAGAACTGCCTGGGAGGCTAGGTAGAATATACCAGTCGTATTCCACTTTTCTGCCCACTGTGGAACTCCACCTGCCCCAGAATGTGAAAGGACACAGGCCAGTTTTACAACACATGACTCTATTGACCCCATGAGAGAAATGGAGCACTAAAAGCATCCCAGTGGTTGATTACACCTGACCCATTAAAACTTTTTCATGTGTCTCAAACTTCTTTTCTGTTGTCAGCTTGGTTGAGAGAGGAACATGCTTAGGAAGCATTCCCAAAACACACGTGTCTGTGATGAGCCAGACCATGCCTCCTCTGTGTGGCTGTTGTCAGGGGTGTCCCCTCCTTGCCCGAACCTCAGCTTGGACACCTCGAGAGGTTGTCATTCAAAAACTCTCTAAACAGTAACGTCTTATCATTATAACAGTATACCTTCTCTTTGGAGGGCCTTTGATATATAGAAAAAGAGTTATAAAAAAATTCTCAACACTAAAATTTTGGAAAGTATCGTTCCCATTTTTAAAATCATACATAGGAATGTACAATTATACTACTAATAAAATTTCAAATCCTGTCTTTTTTTTTCCTCTCAGTATTAGATCATGAACATTTACATGCATTTAGTATAGCTGTACATCAGCAATTTCCATGGCTAGATATCAGTTTAATCCTTCTTATCCCGTTAGCCATTTAAATGATTTCTCCATTATCATAGTAATAATGCTTTTGGTGTGTTATTTTTCTTATATATAAACTATTCTATCACTTACAATCTTACTGACCATTTATTTATAAGTTAGGTATATATGACCCAAGCTAATGTGGTTCTATGTTTACACGTTCATCCCAAATAGAGTATGACACAGGAGGAAGTGTGTGGGCTTTGAGACGAAAACTAGTGACCCTGCATCCATGTTCCCATTCCTGCTATGCCTCAGCCTCAGGGTTCTTACACAGAAAATGAGGACAATGCCATGTGCTTCGTGATGATGCTGTAAAGCTTACAAGGGAAACCGCAGGTATATGCCTAGCAGAAGACATGGTGAACATAGTTGTGTCCCCTCCCTGCTCTCGGACAGACTGTCAAATGCTCCTGAAATCCCATTCACGGGATGGTGTGTGTGACGCGTGATTACGTTTTCAGCAAATATGACTTTCCTCTGGGTCACTCTAGGCTGCCTTACAGCCCAGCAGGCATTCTTGAGACCTGCCCTGGAGAGGGAAGGAGTTGGGGTTAGTGGGGAGTGACTCTCCCAGGTGTCGATCCCCCTGCTGGCTTGCAAACAGCCCACTGCCCTTGGTGGGTCTAAAGAAAAGGAAAAAGCACTTCCAAGCTTCATCCAGAAAGTCTTTAACTTGTTGGCACAGTCCTCCCCAGTCACACACTGGATCCACAGCCAACAGGCTCCAGGGAATGGGATGTGGTTCTTACCAGTGGGGAGTTGGCTCTCACGAGGCCGGTGGACATAAGCAAGCTGTTGTGTAATGAGTAAACAAAACGTGTGTCTTTTAGTTAAATATTAAAGAGGAATATAACAGGTGTTTATGCATGTTTCCATCACATGTAGAGCAGTGGCTGGCGGTGGCCTACAGCACAGAGCAGCAAGGTTCAGATGTGGAAAGGCTGCCATTCCTATTGGAGGCACGTTGGCCATGGTTGAGGGCTCCGTGCAGCCCCTCAGTCAGCACTGTGCCACTTTCATGTACTTTCTAAGTTGGGATTTTCTTTGAGGAATGTAGAACAACTCAGTCCAGTTCCCCATTCTTCAAATGAAATTTAAGGAAGCCCAGATACTTGATTGATTGAGTCACTGAGAACTAGTCCATCCATCCAGCCTTCCTTCAACCACAAAGGGTGAAAAGCAGTAGAAGCTCCTGTGGTGGCAGCCCACCTGCTCACATGGGGACAGCTGGAGTCTTCATCTTGGGGGATGGATAGGAAGGGGCTAGGTCTTAACTAATCGGGATGTAGCTCTTCCTCTAAACAGTGTATGTTTTAGTATCTTTACTCTTGTGCTTTTTGTGCTGGCAATGACCAACAGCAAAGTATTTTTCATTTACCTTACAATGATAAGACCCCATATTTCACACAACTGAATTCTTTTGGATCATGTTTATTGCATTATGGTGCAGTTATACTTTATTAATAGTGAGACTTGAACAGGTAAAGTTCTACTTTTGGATCAGAGTGAAAGTAAAAAGGACAGAAGCACTGACCCACAAAGGAAATGGGTGTGAGTTGTTTACTTCATTTCTGCCTTTCCTGGGTCACATTCACCTCTGGCAGTGCCCAGGGTAAGGCTGGCCTCGAAAAATGAGTTCCCTTTTCATTTTTTGGAAGCATTTGAGAAGGATTGACATTAATTCTTCTTTAAACGTTAGGTAAAACTTTGCAGTGAAACCATCTGGCCCTGGGTGTTACTTTGGAAACTTTTGATCAGTAACTTGATCTCCTTACTTGTTATTGATCTGTTCAAGTTTTCTATATCTTCATGATTTAGTCTTGGTAGGGTGTATGTTTCTAGGAATTTATCAAATTTTCTCCAGGTTGTCCATTTTGTTGGCATCTATCTGCTCCTAGGAATTTCTTATGGTCCTTTGTATTTTGTAATGTCATCAGTTGTCATTTTCAGTTATAATTTTATTTTTTGATCCATCTTTTTTTCTCAGTCTGTCTAAATGTTAGTCAATTTTATTTATGTTTTCAAAGAATCAGCTCTTAGTTTTGTTTTAAGACTTTTTAGATGCTAGTACTATGTACTAAGTATTTTATACTCATGAAACATTGCATAGACTACCCTTTATAACACACCTATGTATCCCATTTTTGACCTGAGCAAGTAGCATGCTGGAGAGATTAAGCAATTTTAGGTTGTCATATCTTTAATCGCTGAGGGGATTTAGATTTAAATCTGGGTCTGTGTGATTCAGATGCTCATGCCTGTAACCACAGGTGTTATTGTATCACCTGTATCAGAATCTAGATTCGAATCCAGGTTTACCAAACTAGATTCTCTGGTGGCAGGCCCAGGGATATTCATTGTAACAATATCCTGCCTGTATCATAAAACATCATGGTGATTTCTGTCTCTGTGCCTTGCATGTCTCCCTCTTTCAGGCTTGAATCCCTCCTTCCTTCACTCATTAGTGTTTCAAAGACCATATTATCATCTTGATAATGCCCAACCTCTCTCCTGCATGGAGGACCTGTTGGTGGAACTCATGTTCTTCTGTTTCTTGGGTTTTTACTTTATTGAAGGGATCCTATCATTTAGTAGCTTCCTGAGAAAAGATCCTGTGCATATCCAAGAATGCCTTTATTTTATTCTTACACTGGATTGAAGGTTTGGTTGGGTTTAGAAAAACAGATACTATTGCTTAGAAATTGAAGCCAAGTTCCATTTTCTTATTATATCTAGAATTGATATTGAAAAAGTTCAGTGCAAGATTTTTGATTGTAGGTGACCTTTTTCTTTTGCCTGGCTGAAGTTTTTAAGATAGTTATTCCCAATGTTCTCCAATTTCACAATAATGTACTTTAGTGTGAAACTCCTTTGACATTCATTTTGAAGAGCACTTGACAGGTCTTTTCATCTAGAAACTCATAAAGTTCATTTATGGAAAATATACTTGATTTTTAAATTGAGATATAATTGACATAACACATAATTTGCACATTTAAGGGGCATAATTCACAAGGTTGTACAATTACCACTACTTAAGTCCAAAATGTCCTCATTGCCCCATGAAGCAATTCCTGCCCCATCAGCAAGTGTCTGTCTGGAACTAATCTCCTTCCTATCTCTATGGATTTGCCTATTCTGGACATCCCATTTCTATAAATGGAGTCATGCCATATGTAGCCTTTTGTGTCTGGGTCTTTCACTCACATAATGTTTTCAGAGTTCATCCCTCTTATGGCACAGATCTTACCTCATTCCTTTCTATGGTTAAATAATATTCCATTATATTGTATATAGCATATTTTATGTATCCATTCAGCTTAGTGACATTTGGGTTGTTTCAACCTTTTGTCTTTTATGAATGATACTGCTATGAATGTGTACAACTTTTTGTGTGGACATGTGTTTTCAATTACCTTGGGTATATACTTAGGAGTAAAACTAATGGGTCAGATGGTAATTTTGATCGACCTTTTGAGGAACAACGAGACTATTTTAGCAAGAAACTATATCATTTAAATTTTTTAAGTTTATTTATTTATTTTCAGAGAGAGAGAGAGAGCAGGAGGAGCAGAGAGAGAAGGAGACAGAGAGAATCCCAAGCAGGCTCCTCATTGTCAGTGTGGAGCCTGATGTGGGGCTCAGACTCACAAACTGCAAAATTATGACCTGAGCCAAAATCAAGAGTCCGATGCTTAACCGACTGAGCCACCTAAGCACCCCCCAAAACTATACCATTTTAAATTTGACTGATTATTCAACTATTTTCCTTTTCTTTTTTTGTGAAATTCTGTTTTTAAAATATGAAGATGAATCAGCAAGATCAATATAGCTTCAATATACAAATTATCATAAACAGGAGATAGAAGGGAAACTTACAAATTATGTAGACTTAAAAGACATATCAACTAATTGCACAGTGAGGTCAGGGGCACCCTGTGCTCTGAGAATGACAGTGTCCTTCTGGGTGACAAACCATCCCAAATTTCCAAGACAGTCCTGAGAAAACCAGAGCAATTGGTCACCTACCTTGACAGAACCTTCTACCATCAATGGAAATTTAGCTGGATCCAAGTGTTTTCCAAGTTTTAATATGGATACTATTCTGTACTGCACTTGTGTTTCTGTTTGTCAGAGTGCTTTCAGCCCCTCACAGCAGTGTCAAATGGAGCCTCCACTGTGTGTCCAACTAAGTAACAAATATACAGACACAAAAAAAATGCTGAGGGTATTTGAAATTCCACCTCAGTGTAGACCCTGCTTGTACACACTGAGGTATCTCCACAAAAGTAGAAGATGCTAACCCCACAATCACCTGGAAATTAGCAGATTAACAAGTGGCATTGGGGCAACTTGAACTCCCTGAGGTCTGAAAGTCCTTTATTTCCTGGTTGGCAACCTGCACACATGGCCCCTGAGGCACCATTACCAACTGTGTTTTATTCCTTAATTATTTTACCTTCCTCTCATTAATTATTTGGATCTAGTCTGGGCTTGTTACAGCCCTGTTCAAAGAAGGTGATTTGCAACAACCTGAGCATGGCTCTCCTGATTAAAGATAAATTCTTTTTAATGCTAATAGACCATGCTAAAAGCTGGAGCTACAGGAAAATCTTGGCACCCAGGGACTGGGAGTGCTATGGGGCTGGGTTGAGAATGTTGGGTGGGGACAGATAGAGCTTATTCTCATGGATTTGACTATTTAACTTAAGGGTGTGGTGACCTGGGCTTGTTTCAGGGCTTCTCTTGGAGTCAGTGAAGAGCCATCTCCTTATTCTGCTTATTTATTTTAATTCTCTTCCTTCACCTCTGTCAACTGAACTTGGGGGTTCAGATGAGGGCAGGCATGTGGAGGAAGGAAAGTTAAGATGGAGTCTGCATCCAGTATTTCTTGAACATCTACTAGAAAACTTTGCTTTCTCCAATCAGCAGGCAATCTTTCTGTTTCCTTAATTTCAACCGTGGAAACACCATACAGTACACTGGTGGACTAAAGAGTACATTAAAGCCATTATGTAATATACACATCCAAACCCAACCGGTGTTGTGAAGAGCTCCCCTCTGAACTCACAAAGGGTGACACCACAGTCTCCTAATGGGTGAGCCGTGAAACCCAGATCTGGATGTGGCCTCTGCGTTCTGTTCTCCACCTGAAGTCAAATGTGTCCCCGGACCTGTGTCAGCCCTCAGCCTGACCTTGTGTCTACCTGTGTAAATGGATGCCTCATCCTCACTGCCCCTTTGGAACTGGATTCTGTCTTTGTTCCTGGACACTGTCTCCTGTCATCCTTTTGTCCCTGGCCAGGTAGTCAAGGCCTAGTGCCTGATCACAGACCTCTGACCCATTCGGGTTGTTGGGGCTTGAGGCCTTCACTTTCATAGAAGTTTCTTCCAGGAGCAGATGCATCTGACCACAAAGCCAGATAAAACCTTGGCATGCCTCTCAGTACGTGCTTCAGTTCTGAATGCCATTTGCTAAGATCTTTTATTCCCAAACATGGTTAAGAATGTCTTGAGCATAATCAGGGCCAGAAGATCACAGGAAGGTGAAATCCAGGACGATGTCCCCTAACTGCCCCACTGAATAGACTTTCAGATCAGGGGGTGTTCTCCATCCCCATGGTAACCACAGGATGCCTGCAGCACATGCGGTTTTGAGCTTGGAGGCAACTCGCTAGCCCCTGCTACACTTCAGCTGACATGTGAGCTGTGCAATCACCAAAGGCCAGTAGTTTGACTCCAAGCTTGTTTATGCCAGATGCTTTACCCTTACACAATTTAAGTAAAGATGCTACAAAACAATAAAAGATGAAAGTGGAAATGGCATTGCTATCTCCCACAAAACTAAGTTTAAAGTTTTGTAAAACTAGATCAAGGTGAGATGCTGGTGAATTAAAAGAGGGTAAGTAACTGTTGTCAACTGGGGAGAGATGGAAGGATGTGCACTCACATTAAAGAGCAGCTGTCTTTAATTCCTTGTTCTAAATTATAAACATAAACCTGCAATTAACAGATGAGGCATTGTGAGTACAGTACACACAAAAAAAGGAAATGGAAAATTTGAAAAGGACTTTCATGAAAAGATTGGCAAATTAATATACATTTTTCTGAACTCAAATTAAAATACTGTAGTTTAAACATGTGTGTTAGTCTAATGTGTGTATGGATCTTTTCCTATGAATGGCTGTTTAAAACATAATTTTAGTGACTGGATAGTTTCTTGCAAGAAAGCACGTGTTGAATTGGAATCCTGAGGAAGGAGGAAGATCTCTCTGAGGAGGAAGCAGCCCTGACAGCACGGTGGTCTCAGGAGAAAGGTTGTCTCATAGGAGAGACGTTGGCTCTCCCACCTTGAACTGCAGTTGGACCCAGTTTAGGTTGCCTGACGGCTTTCTTCCTCCCATCTCTTTTTCAGATCACATTTCCCTTGGCCTACTCAGAGGCTTATTTTGACAACCAGACACCTACCAGGTATCTACTGCCTTTAGGAGACTATTGGGATCCAAAGCATATCACCTACTGCACTCAGTAACTTTTTATTGATTTTACAGCATGTAGTACTCCTGTTATTGGTGTTAGGGTACCCCTAGGGAAGCAAAATCATGAGTTTGTAATATGGCAAAGATCTGGGAGATAATTAGAAAAATTACTGCTTGCATCTGGTCCTTGGGCAGGACCAGATTTCAGTGGCTCTTACTTGAGGAACAAAGTGTCCTTTACAGTAATTTGATGCCAGATATAAGCCAATTCTCCCCCTTCTTCTCTGCCCTCTGGATTAACAGTTATTTTTCTAGTGGAGTTAGACTCCTGTAGGCACATCTGTTCTTCATCATGAATGGGACTGGGCAGGACCTTAAGGTACTTTCCCATGTGAGGAGTCAGGGTAAGGCTGGTGGTCTTCTGGCCACCCTCTGTACAGAATTCATCCGCTCCATCAGCCACACAGGTTTTAAATGAACAACCCAGGTGTGATTCACAGGGGCTATTTGATTGGTGGCCCTGCCCAGGAGGACCTCAGCCTTGGGACCATCTACCATTTAGGCCTGGGCTTATGTTCAGATGTTTCTATTTTGGCCATCCTTCCTAACCCAACATCTGATCTCATCAAGGCTCTGGAGAGCCTTACTTAGAGGACATACCACTTTCTTCTACTTTCTCTCTACCTCAGGGGCCTGACCTCACATCACATCTTTAGGTTTGTTTCTGACCCAACCCTCTGCCCAGGCCCCACCCTTTGCATCCAGCTGGTTCTGCCCCAGGTACTCCCTGGTCCAGTGGATAACCTTCTTACCACTGGTCCTGCAGATAAGGGAAAAGACCAAGAAGATACCTGCACATGGCCAAGGAGCTTCAGCTGGAACTTGAGGGGGTGGTGGGGACAAGAGAATAGTGTTTAGGAAAGGCTACTTTGACATGAGAAGGCACCTTCTTTCCTTAGGGCCTACTATAAGTGGGCTGGTGGGGAGTCGCTTATAATATCTGTCTCAACTAAACAAATTGGTGAAATGAAAAATGCACTGAGCTGAAAATCTTGTCTCTCAGTTGTTCTTGTGCTACCACTGACTAATTCTGTGCCTTGGGAAATTTAACCTCAGGGAATTTCTGTGATTCCCTTAGTCCTCAGTGTCCCCATCTATACCATGTGGGCATTAGGCTAGAGAATCCTTAAGATACTTCCTGGTTCTAAAACTCTGATTCACTGAAACAGTGTCTGAGAGAAAATTGCTTTCTGGGCATCCTGTGCCTTTGATAAAAGTAAATATTTCTCGAACTCTCTCTGTAGCATGAATACACAACAGAACTTTTTACGTCTGTTGTGACTAGCCATCTCTCATTCCAATGTAAACATGTCCATATGGTACAAATGAGAGGGAAAATGTAAATGAAAATGAGCTGAGGAAAGAAATCTCGGCATGTCTATACATTGTTAGTCAGGTTATTACAGACAACAAGGGAGAACATCTTGAAACTGATGGCACCAACTGGCTTGATGAAGGTGGCAGCCATGGGCTTATGTTCTGCTTCACACCAGAAAGAAACATGGCGGGGCCTCTACGCATGTCTGTGCTTCCCCTGTGTTCTCGGTCTGTCCTGCACACCCTCTGAGGGCCCTGCTCTTCCTATTCACCACCTTGTCTCAGGCACCTTCTTCTCTACCAGGTTACCCAGCAGTGGTGACCAGAGTGTGTCTCTCCTACCTCCCTCTTTCCAGGCATCACCTCCCCTCCTCTGAGCACAACTTGTCCCTGGTCCTCCATCTCCCACATTCCCAACCACTCCAGTCTGTTTTCTTTCTTTCCAAAATAACACCAAAACCAATATCCGGCAACACATTAAGAGTCTTTCTAAAAATATCCCAGTGGGTACTACATTGTTAAACTTGATACTCGAAGTCCAAACTTTACTAAGCACCCTTCCCCCTCAAGGATAAAAGGAAAACAAAACATCCATTCTCTTGGTATTCTGCCAGCCTTCTGATGGCTTCTGCAACATCTCTGCTGAGTTCTCCTCTACCAGATATGTCAGCACCGCTATCCTGGAGTCTTGGGCCTGTGTCCTCTTCTCTCTCTGTCCCCTTCCATGCATCTTACCCATTCCCCAGGATTCTCTTACACAATACAGACTCCTCCAGGTTCCTGCTGACTTGGCATCTCTTGGGTATCTTGCAGGCACATCAAATTTTCATGCTAAAACAGGGCCTTCACTCTTCACCTTCCATCCATTCTCCATCCAACAGGTAGAGTGATCTTCTGAAAATATAAATGTAATTCAATGTGGTCTAATTTCTTACAGTTATAAACAGTTTCCGTGCTGCACTTAAGAAAAAAATCAGTACTCCTTACTGGGTCTGAGGACTGTAGTGTGTAATAATCTGGCTCTTGCCTTTTTTGCGGAGTTGGGGAGTCAAAGTGCACCTGCAGTGCCTCATCTGGATGTCTGGAGTCGTGGAAGCTTGAGTACACCACGTTCTCCTACAAATGGACCTTAAGAGTTTATTTGGAGGTTCTGGCAGGGGAGCACAGCCACTTACATGCCCTTGACCCAAGAGAAGGGAAGCTTGTCTACTTCGACCAAACACGCAGCTTCAGGAGGGATGCCCATGGAGGCTGAGGGAGGAAGGGGACATCCGCCTAGCCAGTCAGATCAGCAGAATAAACCCTAGCGATTGTGGGGTGACAGAAGTCACAGCCAGATGGTCCTAACATCCTCTCCCTGATTTCTGTACCCATATTCCCCCCGCCCCCAATCTCCCTGTTACCTCCTGTGCTCTGGTCACAGTAGACTCTTCCACATTTCAGAGGATCAGATTCTTTCCATCACAGTATTTTCACGTATGCTGTTTTCTTTGCCTGGATCTCTTTACTCAACTACTTTCCTCTCTCAGTAATTACCTTATTGAGAGAGGGGCCGCCAGCAGGGGGGTATGTGGTCCAGGGAAGTTCATTTAATGACAGAAAAGAGTTAGATGTGTTCTAAGCTGCAAAGACAGAAGCCAAGGTGCTGACAGTGGGGTGATAGGTACACTAAGAACCCAGGAGGCAGGGGTTCCTGACCCCTGACAGGAGGTCAGGGCTGACAGTGGGGTGAAGGGTACACTAAGAACCCAGGAGTCAGGGCAGGGGGAGGCTGATCCTGTAGAGAGCTGGTGCAGGGAAATAAGAATGAGTCTATTCCAGTGATGCAAAAGCGAGTAAGACCATTCATTCAACCCTGCACTGACACCTGGTAGAGGAACAGGGACCCAGTGAGTTACACATTAACCCGGAACTAGTTCTCTGCAAATTTTACCCACAGTTTCTTTTAGACAATCCCACTTCTGTTTTCTTATGAATAGTTACAGAATTTTGTGACTCTAGACACTAAAGATAAGTTGTTTTTGTTCTGAAATTTGAAGTTTCCATTAAGTTACTGAAAGCGTTCTAAAGCATTGATTCCAAGATGGGTCTGAAATAGGAGGAAAAACAAGGAGAGGCTCATGACAATGCCCTGGGAGTGGACGCAGGAGGCGTGGGTGGCAGTTACTGCCTGTCACCAGGGATAACTACAGGCCTCAGGCTCCTCATCTGCAGATGAAGGAGTGTATGCAGGTGGTCTGGAAGGTCCTGCCATCCCGTCCTTTCCTCTGTGGCATTCTTTCTGCTCCTGAACTTAAATCTGTGTTTTAGCCCTTTATCCGAGACATGCAATGGAGACCAATCTGTGCAGGAAAAAGTCCCCTCTTAAGCATAAGTAACATCTTCATTCCCTCACATCCTTGGAGAGTCCAATGTGAGAGCCCTCACATTCCCTAACCTTGAAACCAGAATACGTTCAGCATAGCCATGAGGTCCAGTGGAAACCTGGAAATGCACACCTTACCAAGGTAGAAGGAGTGTCTTCCAAATAAGCCAGGGAGCCTGGTAATGGAAGATGAGTTTGAAATCTTATGACTAATCAGTAATGGTGTCTTTGAACAGTTTTTTTTATACACAGTGTTCTAATTTACTGAAAATAAGAAAGGCTTTCTGATCAGAAATGAAGGGATGTTTGAGTAGGAATAAACTTTCCACCTAACTATGAAGTGCTGGGTTTCAGACTATAAGCTCTCACACAATATTATGCATTTTATGACATTTATTTATGAATACTCAGGATATAAAAAACTATTTATTATGAAGAACTAGAAAAACAAAATATCAGATAAGCACCCTAGAATTTTGTTTGCAAAGACTGTTGGATGGAATCAGAGGACAGGAAGCAATAATCTGGCAACATTCAGAAAGTCCGTCCCTTTTTCCTGAGTCTGTCTGAAAACAGGTATGACCATTTCTATACTACCTATACCATAGGCTAGTGACATTTCAAATGAGACAACAGGGTATTTGAAGACCATTATAAACATGCTCTGCAGATCTAGGCTTCAAATAACTCAGCATAGGTTTTCCTTCCACTAAGAGTGCATGAAGAGCTATTTATGCATGTGAGGTATAAGCTGCCTTGTGTTCATTTGACCAGTCAGAGCAGCCAAGAGATCATGTCAAAATTGAACACACATGCACATGTGTGCATGCAAACACACACACACAGAGCACTCAACATACCACAGGTTTTATGCAAAAGGATGAATTTGAAAATGTAATTGGGTCTCTCACTGGACTGGACAAAGTAATTAGTGGAGAATTTCTTAAGAAAGATATAGGAGTTTTAGACAGAAAGTTTTAGGAAAACCTAACAGTCAAGACACAAAGCAGAGCTGCCTCCGTTAAGCTCTTAAATGAGCCTTAGGGAACATCTGGCAATTTAGTGAAGCTAATAGATTCTTTCTTATTCCTCCAACCACCTTGCTTCAGCTATATTGCTAAATAGCAGTGTGATGTTGGACAGGTAGTTTGACTATTGATTTCCTCTACAAAACAGAAGCAATGGTACTACTTGCCCTGACTGCCTCCAAGATGTTTGTACACATCAAATGAGAAACTGGATATAAGAGAGCCTTGTAAACTTTAAACTTCTAAGTAAGTATGAGATATTGTTGCTTTACCACTAATACTGTTAATGACTTCTAGATTTTTAAGTACATGGTCAGCAATTTCTGCAGACCTTCTCCAAAATTCTTGAGTGCCACTGTGGTGCTTTGTTCAGCTCAAAACAACAACAACAAAACGTGTTTGTTTCCTTTCGTGTTTCCTATTTTGAAATTCTAGCCCACCCTCACTTTACTGAACCATAGTGCTGAAGGGACTTTCTAGACAGCACCGACTCTTCTGCTGAAAGCGGTCTCTATCTAGGGAATGATAGAGCCGACCAGCAAATTGCACGAACTAGAGCCATGAAAGCTGGAGTCTCCAAAAAAGAAAAAGTATGAATTGTCACATAAATGATACCATCTTGACAATATAAACTGGTTTACATGCATTTTAGACAAATTAGTGAATGACAAATATATATTGAAATCTTAGGGGACTGATATGATTAGAAAAATAGCAGGTACCATGATACCATGATCACACTTCCTATGTGCTAAGTGCCTTTAAATATGCTCTCCACCATCTGATCTTCACGGTCATCTTTTCAGAGACGGGAACTTGAGGGATATTTATCTTTTCCAAGTCCATCATCTCTGAAGCACACTGGCTGTGACTGCATGGCAACTCTGTGCCCTTAAGACACTTGGTTTCTATGAACCTCTATTTCAACAGGCACCCACTGTACAGTGTGTGCAGATACATTTACATTAGAATGCATTCTTCCATGGAGAAGGCTCTTTAGCTCTCTGACAGGGGTCCTGACACCATGGACCACTGCAGGTTTATGACGCAGACCACATGAATACATCCTGTGCTCAGAGTGGCCTTAGGTGAGCAATCCTGAACGATGCTAGCAGAGCGGGTAACAACTTCCTGTAACCTTCAAGTCAGAGCTGTTCACTCAGTCCCAACCTGAGCCAACAGGAAACGTGAGTCATTGTGTCTTCACCTGTCTTTGCATGGAGGGAGCATAACACTGGGTTCGCTTTTACTTCTCACTTGGAATAGAGTAATATTTGTATGACCTGGACATATACTTAAGAGGCTGTAAGGAGATGTTTTGAATATGCATATCTTGGACTTTTCTTTTACTACTGCTGAAAAAAAAATCACCTAAAGATGCACCAAACTTTCCAGTATTTCAAAGTCATTGAAAGGAGTCCTGCTTTTTACAACTGTGGTCATTTTCTATTTACCTAAATGTCAGTGGTTAGCTCCTGAAATAATCACAGTTGTGCCAGACTTCTCTGCAGTGATCTAGAAGGTCTTGAACTTCTTATCCAGCTTCAGAATTCCCTGATATACATGCACTTTGGATTCACAACTCTCTGAAGTGGGATTTGTGAGGCAGCAAATGACCGTCATCCAGTTCATTCATCCAGGCCTTCATGCGGCCCCCATCAGCGCTGGTCTGAGCTCTTCGGGCGCAGCTTGTTAGCTTTCCCTCTGATTTTCTTCGTATTCCTCTTTTTAAAACATATGTCATCTCATATAAAAGTATCAACATAAATTAAACCATGAGAGCATTTCCTGTATGTGAATATTTGCGTGCTGCTTTGAGGTGTGGGATGTGGGGACAGCATTTTTATCCCTGAGACAACCCTACCTCACCTGAGTCATTTGGTAGATGGTAATCAGGGCATTCAAGCAATTTGGGAGTGGCATCTTGTATCAGAATTCTGCTTAGGTTTTGACCTGTTGAATCAGTCTATGTCTTTGAGAGATTATGAAATCCTTTAAACATTCTGGTTGGCGTTTATCTCTTAGAAACAGCCTGGTGCACACACATTGGAGCCAGGCAGATTTGAGTACATATTCTCACTTCTCCACTTATTGGTTCTTTGACCTGGGCAGGTACTAACCCTCTCCACACCTCAACTACCTCCCATGTAAAATGATGATCCTCATAGATCATCATGAGGGTTGAGTGGAGTAACCAAAGTAAAGCACTCAGTCCCATTCCTGCTGCTGAAGATGCCTGGGAAGTGCCAGCTTCCCTCCTGATCTGAGGTGACAAGCTTCTTCCCACAGAGTCAGGTCTTCCCAGGTACAGGACTAAAACTGGGCTCCATGCTTCCTTCCTATCAGAGAAACTTCTGGCCTGCTCAGTCCTGACCATGTGATTTTCCCCACTAAGCAGGAAACACAGTAACCTATCCTAATTTAGGGCAAGAGTGAAAAAGTGCTTAAAATTTTCATGTGCTCTCACAGTAGTTTGACATCAATCTCCTCAGAGTAAGAGTTAAGTAAAATGGAATATTTGGCATCCAGATGTGGGTTAATCAAGGCTCCCTTTCTTAGGGTGTCCAAATTTCCCCACGTACTGGAGACTGCAAATTTTCCTAGGTCAACTCAGTTTCCCAGGTTAACTCCGTGTTAACACCAAAAAGATGGGGAAACCAGGCCAGTGGGCCACCCTATTAACATTCTCCCACCTCAGGCAGGGCTCACATGAGCCCTGGACAGATGAGGAGGGATCTACATTCTAGGCCCAGCTGCACCAGGCAGGTATGTGATCTTGGTCTTGAGTTCCCCCCAGGAAGCTGGGAGGATGGAACCACGTGACTCCTAGCATTACTTCCAGCCTTCAACATCTGTGCTCCTGGCCAAGTGGTCTCTGTCTGTTTCAGCAGATGTCCACACTAACTTTCTCTCTTTGGCACCCCCCACACATCTGCAAGGGAAACAGTGTGAGAGCTCCTCGGGCACCTTGGACATGCCCCCTTTCTGAGCTGTGGATGCTGCAGTCCTGACATGCCACACAGCTTAGGAAGGAACACGGTCCTCAGTGTCAGTCTGCGTCCACCCAGTGTGCTGTTTACCTCCAACAGGGCCCCAGAGACAGCTTTGGAAACCACTCAGAGGAAACACTGCTACTTCTCCAGAGCTGGCCTGCTCTGGTTCTCCCTGTCTGAAAACTAGACTTCCTCTCAAAGCCGTGGGAAGGCTTGCAGTCCCTTATCAACAACCTTCTGACTCGATATAAACCAAGCCCTTAGGTCCCATTTGTAATGTGTTCTGCTTTTTATTTAGTTTGGACATTAAAATGTTAGGCTGCCAGAGTGAAGGGCCACGGGAGATTAAAATTAACCTCTCCAGGGGAAAAGTATTTGTCATTTACAGTTTGCATGTTTGATTCTCTGCTGCTTGATTCTTTTCATACAATTTGGACTTTGAGATCCATTTGTGGTTCAGATGGGCTGGCCACCAAATAGAAACCAAAGACCATATTGAATTTCATAAGTTAGTCATAGCACCACTCACTGTATCTATTTCCTTTCTTCCCTTTCTTTCCTCCCTCTGTCCCTCCTTCCCTTACTTCAGTGCATCATCCATCTCTGTCATCTATCTGCCTATCATATATTTTATTATCTATCTATCTATCTATCTATCATCTATCTATCTATCATCTATCCATCTATCTATCTATCATCTATCCTGCTATCCATCCTTAGGGAATATCTGATCCCCTACTAGAATGTTCAGCCCATCATGGCAAGGAGCTTGGAGACTCCCCAGTTCCTCATGCAGTATTTGGCTCCTCAGTAAGTGCATGTGGGTAAATTCTGCCTGTTGCGATCAGAGGGCTGCCCTTGATCACTATCAATATTGCCCAGTAGCACAGCTGTTTCAATACCACCAGGTAGACAGTAGGGCATGGGGTTAATTGGCAGCGTGGTGTCCTGTTTTGGCACTTATAACTAAGAGTCCTACTTAAGCTGAAAACTGACTGTACCACAGGCTACACCGAAGCCATGATCCAGGTCTTTCCATTTCTGTTCCTATAGTTCAGATTATTGTCCTCTAAGGAAATTAATATTCTATTTTGACCTAAAGATGAATAGTTGTTAATAGTTTAATACATTCTCCCCTTCAGATAGCATTCTAATTTTACAACAATTTTCAGGGAGGTAACATGAAGATGACAATCAATTGTAGAATTTGAGGTAAAGTATCATTGGATAGGAACACATTTTCTGATGTGTCTGTATTTTCTCCCCATCAGATGCTCCCAGATGCTTCTGTGACAAGAATTATAAGTTCCTGGTTGAGAACTCAGTTTCCTTCTTTTCAATGTTTCCAATCTGTAACATTTAAATATTATAAAAATTGATTTCTTTCATTACTGAAAATGCAAGCAAAGTTTAAACACCTCACCACTTGTGCATCACTTCATTGCTTCTGTTTGGCTGAATTTTTTAAAAGGTAATTGAGAGGTAAGAGCTCAAGTTTACCTGAAGGAAGAAACAGACAGCTGTTCTGCACTGTCTGCACTGTTTCTAGACAGTGACATAGGAGGGCTTCCAAGGTGCCTGGGGGGTTTTCCGTTGTCTTCATGGAAATGCAGAGTGGTTTATTTGTTCTCCAAAGAATGCCTGTCTTTGGATGCTGGCATAAGTATATGCAAATGCCACTGCAGGACTGAAAAAGATGCCAGTCTGGCTCATTCAGGGCAGCAATTTAGTGATCAAGCTGCCCTACCTGCCTTCCTCCTACCTCTCCATTCTGAGCAGACACTGACAGCAAACTTGGTATTTGTAGAGGTTGTCTTCCCTAATGAGTTCACTAATGTGAAAGGTTACAAAGTGTGCTTTTTATCTTTGTGCCCCTTTTCCAATATTGACATTAATAAAACATGAGTGAAAATATTTTTAAGCAAAAGACTGATGAAACAATTAAGGAAAAACAACACGCTGAATATACTGCATTCCATTTCCAGGGAGAGCCAGAGACTTTCCCGGCCATCTGACTTGCCTACATCTGACTTGCCTACAATGCTTCCTCATTTTTGCTGATAATCTCATAGTAGGGAAAAACGGAGACAACAAAAGACATGAGTGATTACAATATGCACACTCTGGCTTCAGTGTCTTTGCGCTGCACAGATTCATAAAGGGTACTAAATCATAAAAATACTTTATTTCTTTAATATAAAATACATAATATTGCACTATTGTTGCAGGGGTGTGTACAAAAACCTCTTTAAAAACCACCATAACAATCACCTGGGCCTGATGTTTTATGGTATCACCAACAATGTCATGTAACCATGGCATTGAACTTTGAACCTACTGAAAAGGGCAATGTTTAATAAAGCCTTCTTTTTATTTCAGTGTCAGTGACTAGTAGTTTAAAAACCATATATATGAGGAAACTTTACAGTTACATTAAGTACCTCTCAGTCAGGGGCACTGTTCATCTATACCCGTATAGTAGTAAAATGGATATTGTCAAGCTATTTGCCTTGCTTAATCAATAATTATTTATTTTCATTGTGTTTAATCATATTATTTTACATGCTATTCTTTCATGAACAAATGAAACTATTTTGCATTAGTAATTAATGCTATCCTTGTGAAAAGCAATGGCGAGCTTTGCATTCAGACTGAGTTTCTAAGTTTGATTTTCTCAAAGTCTCTCAGCAGACCAGGGTCATTCAGGGTTAAGAAGAGAGTTCTCTGTTCCACCCACACACTTGGGACCTGACAATAAGGCATGAACCTGAATGGAGGAGAGGGAGTGTCAGTGGCCTGTATTGGAGACTGGGGACACACTGTTCCTTTTCTTTGTCCCCACCTCTGAGATCTGCTTCTGAATTCACTCAGGGCTGAATTCTTCCCTCTACCTCCACCGAAGCACAGATGCTTCTGGAAGCTCTTGGTGCTTTTAAATGCAACCAATTTGTCCACGTATTTTTTAAATCTATTATTTGGATGGTAAATCTGCACCAGTCTTATCTAAGGTAAATATGATTGAGGTTTCAGTTCATCCTATTCTGACAGAAGAAAGGCACAGAACAGTTATACTTGAAGCACTGACATGTACAATTAATGGATCACCTGCAAATAAGGGAACTGAGCATATGTAAAGAGCCTTTTAAAAAAACTCCTCTCATCTTGGACATTATCTTTTTAAACTAACTATAATCCATTCAACAGCAAAATAGCAGGGTTTTTAGAGGAACAGTTGGGAGGAAATTCTTAAAGCATGGAATCAGTTGTCTTTAAATAGTCTACAATGAGAAAGGTACATTCATGGGCCAACAGAGCCTCCAAAAATGCATATGTGGGATTTATCTGAAAACAAATCACTACAGTACTGAGTACTTTGTAGAGTAGTGAGTACTCTGCTTACAGTCAGAAGTTGAATATTCAATGAAACAACATACACAAAAACAATACCAAGGAGAAAATGATTTAAAGCTATACTGATAAAAATTAAAACCATACGATATTAAGGGAAACCATTTGGAGACCAATAACTGTAAAAATAAATATTAAGTAGCTCTAAGACCAACTCTCACAGTAAAAGTTATAAAATTAGAACACAATATTAAATAAGTACATGTACATACCAAAATGGATTGGTTTATAAAATATTCTACCGTTGAGAAACCCATTTTTCTGCCTCCATATTCTTCTCCATAATTTGTTCCTGAAGAGACAGATTTTCTTAAAACACAATAAGCTTCGAAAGAGTCAACTGGGTTACAAATTTTCTTTGGGTTGTCATCATTGATATAAAATTTCTCTTCAAAGGTTCTAAATCTAAAATATATTTAGCCTGGGTGACAGGAGTGGGTTAGGGTCACAGTAATTCCCTACTGACAGCATTCTGATTCTGGAGTCTGGCAAGGACCCAGAGCCTGCCCCTTATCTCAAACACATCCTTTGCAGAGACGAGTGAGCTGGTGCCAAATCTGGGATAACTGTACGATCCATGGAGGTGGGAATTAGACAAATGGGCAGGGTGTGTTCTGTGTAATCTGAGGCTCTCTGGTTTGGACAGTTGGGAACCAGAGCCCTGTGGAGGCATGCTCTACATGGTACAAAAGAGGAATGTGCCCATGGATGTGAGGAAAGGAAGTTCTCAATTCTCCTGCCAGCTCTCAAAACCAGTTTTTAGTGGTATCAATTCTAACTTCTCTTTTAATGGCACGTCCACATGTCTGCAGCCCAAAGGGAGTGGCATTACTAAAATGACCTTGTAGTCCTCAACTGATTTTAAAAGTGCTTTTTGCAGTTTAAGTGGCAGTGATGCTCAGGAATGGAGGTGTAAGCGTGAGCATGTGAGTGTGTGTTTGCTCTTTGTTAGCCATGGTATTTAAGTAGAATGCACCTTCTCATGATTAGAGAAATTTGATTTAATTGGTGCCAAACAATCCAGTCTGATTGAAAGCAGTAAATACTATAATATTCATGTTTGGTTTTCATATTCTTTGCCTTTTTTTCTTTTTAAAATCAGTTTAGATATCATTAAAATTCATCGTGTCACCTCTTTGTCAGTAAGCCAATCAAAAAGATGCCCCTGAAAATATTTCCAGGCAGTTTTCCCCTCCTCTGCTGCCCTCTGGAAGCAAGGATAGGTCTACCTCAAGCAAGAAAATATTTCCCAGAGCTTCAGCTGTGTCTTCACAGCTACAGCTCAGCTAATTTCCAAGTTCCATGTTCCCTTCTTCTCCATAGCATTTCAAAACTTCTGAATTATGTAAGCTTCTTCAATGGGATGCTTTATTCCTGGGAAAACAGCAATCATGCAGCCACCTGGGTGCATTGGTCAAATCCTGTGGCAGTGAGGATGGCTGTGGGTCCCCAATCATCCATGACATACTTCAAGGAGCCCCCACAGTCAGGAGGCCTTGCTTCCTGAGGAGTAAGGAAAAGGCAGTGAATCAACACCAGTCAGTCTAGGAAAAAGTTGTAAAGCCAAACATTATACTACAAAGTCCGGTCCCTTAGTCTTTGGTTTTGTGGTATCTTCTGTATTTTAAATTTTGAAAATAAGTTGGTAGCCTTAGCAAAGACAGCTAGCATCTGGTTTCTGTGAGAACAAACATTCATTTCCCTAAGGCCTTTTTCTAGACTTTACAAATTTCTATTTGCCTCCAACTAGAAAAGTTATCTTTAATGTTGGTAAGGCCAGGGCTTACTATCATGGAGTTGGGCAACAAACTGAAAACAAGGCAGGCAGTCCAAATAAACATGTGAAATCAAAGAGATTCCACCCTTTGCACACATACAGCTCTCTGAAAGGCCCAGGGGCTGGCCTCAAGACAGAAAGGGATGGTCTTCTAGCTACTCCGGCCACTTGTTCACCTAAAATCTGCTCTCAGATGGTGACTGGAGAGCTTCCCAGGAAGTCAAAAAAGAAAAGAGCAGAAAGGCTGGAGTCCCAGCTTGCTCTATCCCCCCAGGGCATCTTTGCAAAGGAGGAGACAGGGTTCTATCCCACCAGCTCTCAGTGGGCTTCTACTGCTGCACCTTATTGTATCTAAGAGAAATGTGAGAATACCTGACCTTTGTGCCTTGAAACTGAACAATGTTTATCCCTAATTAGCCCAAAGAACAGATGATCATTTTTTACAACAAAACTAACATCAGTATCTTCTATATTCTATGGGAAAGAAAGCAGAGAGACCTAAATCTTGGCAGCCCTACCACTGTAATGAATTGAAGGACAGGAAGATGACTAAACACCAGCAAATGAAGAGCAATGTTCATGAATTACACACTGGAAGACAGAAAGCCAAAATTACCCACGTGTAACTATCCCTCACAGATCCCCAGTGGGTCCACATAGAGATTCTGCAAGTTATTCTCCAGCTCTGATATTCTCAATTTTGAAAATAAGCATTTTTACTCCATTGAGTAACACACTTATGAACTTCTTATTTAATTCTTGATGGGATATTTTTATTTTAATTTCTCTCTATTGACCAAAGGGACAAAGGCCACTATATAAAAATATTTGTTTTCCTTCTCGATTAGAAAGCATACCTTTGTTCATCTCAGATTTTCTGAAATTTTCATGATATATATATATATAAAGTCATATATAAAATAAATATATATGGATTCCCACACAAATATCCTGATAAACTAGAGAAAAACTACAGCTTCCATTCTTATTTCCAACACTTCCAGAAGTCATGAAATAAGTCTCAGACAAGTAACCCTGTGAAGACAGGTCAGCTGCCTTTTTGTTCAAGCTGTTAGATGACTCTCCCTGGGGGAGATAGTGGCTGCCATGCTCTGGGCTTTGGGTCCTGCTCTCTCTCTGCTGGCTCCCCTCTGAAGAGACCAACATCTGGAGGTGCTGAGTTGACGGGCTGCGGTCATGCACAGACTTTGCACAGTCCCAGTGAGCTGGACAAAGACCAGGGGACTCACTTCCTCCACAATCACCCAAGCAGTCAGCCTCTGGGTCTCCTGCAACTAAGTCTCAAAGAATTCAAACTATGGTTTTAGGGGAGCAAATTTGTAAGGCAAATCTTTCAGTGCTGGTGATTGCCAATGACATACAGAACAGCAGGCAGTCTCTTGGTCACATCCATCTCCCTCCTCTGAGCAAAAACAAACAACTCAGAAGGAAGATGACACTGTTTCCCACTTAAACCAGCAGGATTAAGGGAAAGGGAAAACCTCTCCTCTCCTGCATAGATTCACTCTGGCAGTTTCCAAACCTTCTGTCACTTTTGCTTTTGCCTCAGCTACTTTTCTTTGTCATAAAAGTGAATGTTTCTCACAAGCTAATCCAGCTCCTTCCATTTTTCATAGGCTCAAACCCAAAAGAGGCTTCAAAAGTTTACTTCACAGATGGAATCCTAAACTCTCTTTCAAGTTCACTGCTTCGACATTGGAGATTGGGCATGGGGATGCATCTGGGTCTGGTCTGGAGGGATCAGAGTGAAGTGTGTTGATCTTTACAGTGTCAGGTTTTATTTTGTTTTGTTTGTGCATCATCTTATTACCTCAGCACTATTTATACCACCAATTCTACCTACTCTTTGGGCATAAAATACAGTGCGCTATGGCAAGCTGAGGGAACTCATTTATAAGTTTACTTTTTACATACTCCAATACATAATGGTTTTGTTTTCCTTTTCTAGGTTCCAACCATGAAACACAGATACACAGATTATTAACTATACAGAATCAAAAAGTAGAGAGGTTGGAAACTATCTGCCTATCTGCCTTCATTTATGGACAACAGAAGGCTAAGGTACAGGAGTGATTCCAAGGGAAGACACCTCCCAATTTCCCCACTTCGTGCTCTGTCCACTAGACCATGCCCCTCTGGAACCATGCCAGTCCCTACAACTTTCCTCCTCGACACCAATGTGTTCATGGCGGCTTCATGGGAACGTATTCAGCTCAGTTCCAGAAGACAATTTCTGAAAAGTACAAGTTAATGTGTTGTTCTTGCTAGTTTTTAATTTAAATTCCGACTGCCTATATATTCAATCATATTCAATAAATTATTCGGAAAACGTTAGGTCACAATTCTGAGTCCAATCTATTTCTTCTTGTTAATTTTCTTTTTTAAAATCTTTTTTCTAATGTTTTATTTATTTTTGAGAGAGAGAAAGACAGTGTGAGCAGGGGAGGGTCAGAGAGGGAGGGAGACACAGAATCCGAAGCAGGCTCCAGGCTCTGAGCTAGCGGTCAGCACAGAGCCTGACTCGGGGCTCGAACCCACAAACTGCGAGATCATGACCTGAGCCGAAGTCGGACGCTTAACCGACTGAGCCACCCAGGCGACCCTCTCCTTATTAATTTTCAAGTCTGTGCTAAGGCCATGGCTACTCAGGGAAGTTACACCTTTTTTCAGTCCACAAACATGCCATCTAGTGGCCTCCCCACCACTCTGAAGACTGACACTGTGTCTTTAATTAGTTTATATCAAGGGCAAACAAAAACTTCTATCTTATGAATTAAAAAAAAAAAACAATAGCAAGTTGTCACTGAAGAGTAAAAGGAAAAAATATGGTGCAATGTTTAAATTCTTGGTTCTTAAAGAGAACCCTGAAAAGGTACCTTCTCTTCTCCCTTCACTATGCCAAAATGACCTCATCACATGTGCTTGGAAGGAAGAGTAGAGGTCACTAAGGATAAACATTTCTTAGTTCCTCAGTGAAAAATAACTTGAGAACAACCTTGTGCTACCGGTGTCCAAGGGCAAGAAATTTATCTCCCATATGATCATAAGAGGCAAATAAAGTATATAATCACAGCGGTGTGGAATTTGAAGACACCAGTTATAACTGTTCAACAAACTGATGTTCAGTTCAACAAACTGATGTCCCTTCTTGTAAACTAAGACTCTCCTTAGAAAGCTCTCAAAACAACTCAAAATTTAGCCAAAGGGAGGCCTTTGCAGCCAACTGAATGCCAACCTGATATGACCCTATAGGGTTCTCCCTCTCGGCCATGTTTGAAGAGGGCCTCCAGGACCATGCCTTTCTTTCTGCTGGAGGGGAGTTGGCAGTCCCACCCTAGGGTTACAGGTGGACCAAAGCTCTGATCCAACCTCAGGATGCCTACAGTTCCATTTGCACAGACCCTTAGGGCTCTCAGGCTATTTTGAACACAGGAAATAACAGCAGGGGTGAAAACTGCTCTCTCACTGAGCATTTCATAACTCTAATTTCTCCTCTTAGAATTGCCATTCCAGGGAGTTAGAAGCAAAACACTAAAAAAAAAAAAAGGGTGCTGGACCTGCAGGGTACCTGGATTAGTGGCTCTTCTGCTCTTTAGCAGGGGTCCTTTGGATGCACGAACCTCAGCGTCTCAATATCTAGGGCCCTTGCAACGTTAGAGGACTGGATCCATCCAACTCGGCCACACACCCCACCAAACCCTCACAGACACGCTCACAGAGACACCCTCCCGGCTTTATGGTTGCACACCTGGGGACCAAGTCTCCCAACATCGAGAGCGGTCACGCCGGGCCCTGCAGCCCCTGGCCAGGCTTCTCCCGGGCTTTCTTACAGGTGTACAGCCACTTGATGATGCGGGCGTTCCTGTCGACGACCGAGGTGGTACTGGGCACCTGCTCGGTCAGCTCCTCCTCCTGCAGCCCCTCTTCACCGCCACTGTGCCTGGAGAAGCCGCTGTCTGAGGTGGCGACGCTCACACTGCGAACCTTGAGTGTGACGCGGTCCGACCCCGCGGAGAAGTTCTCCCTCCCGAGAGCCTCAACCACCTCGGGTTCCAAGCCGCAGAACTGGAAGAAGGTGTCAAATTCCGTCAAGGACGCGGAGTAGCGGGAGCTGAGGTCTGACTGCGAGCGCAGCAGCCCCCCGCGCCTAGCCCCGCGCAGTTCCGGGCCTCTGGGCGCATCCCTGGCTCTGGTGGGCGTCCCAAGGGGCGCGGGGGGCGCGGGAGGCGCCGGGGGCGAGAGAACGTCGGGGGCCGCGGAGGCCGCCATAGAGCCGGGCTCGGTCGGTACAGCGTCCTCCGTCCTGGCCCTGACCTCCTCTCCCACCCGGGACGTCTCCGGAGGCACCGGCGTCTTGTCCTTGCCCGGCCCCTGGAAGAGCTTCCTCACCAGGCCCCCCCTGGAGCTGTTGGTGCCCTGTCCTCGGACGAAGTCGCATTTCTGCCGGTAGATGACCAGCGAGTCAGGCCTCAGAGGCTTCCGCGCTATGGCCCTGCGCGCCACGACACCGGGGACGCGGGCCGGGGGCCGAGGTTCGCCTGCAGTCCCTTCGCTCGGCCTGGGGCTGCTGCCTTCTGGGGCAGGGCCCGGGCCGCCTCCCGGTGGGCCCCGCACGTACTTGGCGCGGTCGGCCGCCAGCCTCTCTACCGCGCTCCTGCGTGCCGGCACCGCCGCATCCCGGGCCCGGGGGGCCTTGGGGTCCTCGGTCCGCAGCCGCTCATTCTGGGGCGCGTCCGGGGCTGGCAGGGCACGCATCGTCGGGACTCTGCTGGTGCTCCGCGCCCCGCGGAAACCACTCCGCTTGCGACTCCTGGGAGTCTTGGGCCAATTCCGAAGTCCACGCGGGGTGGAGAATGGCGCCCAAGTACCAGTCCGCCCAGGTCCAGAGTCTGGGCAAACCCAAGTCCGCACCTATCGGCAAGCGGCGCCAGCACCCGCCCCGTCAGCTCCGCCCAGCCAGCTCCACCCCGCCAGCGCTCACCTCCTTCCCAGCAGCGGCTCCCCGTTCAGCACCTCCCCTTGGCGGGCCCCGCCCTTGCTTCCCTCCGGGCCCCGCCCCTCACCTTCCTCCGGGCCCCGCCCCTCACTTTCCTCCGGGCCCCGCCCCTCGCCTCCTGCGGCATAGGTACGCCTGGTGGTCCGCAGCACCGCTGCGCAGCCAGTCACCGAAGGCCTGCGGAGGGGACTGCGTCTGTTGGGCTGCGCACCTGGGGACGACTCCCGGGCGCGGGGAAGTCCAGGCTGTCCCCCAGGGCGGAGGAGCCTAGAGCAACCGAGTTTGTTCAGCCCCAGGTATCTGCAGCCTCTGCCCTGCCTAGGTCTGCCTTAGGTCACCGCTGGCCGCTGGCATTCACAGAGACGGGGAGGGCAGAGGGACCGGGCTGACCCCACCCTTGGGCAGGTATCCTACATCTTTTGAATTCTTAAAATGACCTCTGCTTGTTTCGAAACTTGACTTTGCTTAATTTTCTAAGCTCTACTCCTGAGGTACTCTTATCAGAAAGGAAACGGATATAAAAAGAAAGAAGACGAATCACACGACAGGATTAGTCCATGAGTTAGGTAAAAAGAATGTGGAGACACTGCAGGGACCTGAATGGACTCCAGACTTGGTCACTGGCGGGCCATGGGTCGGACCAGACCAGACCACCAGGTGTGGAGACTCGCGAAAATAGCAGGCTGGTGGCAGAGGCAAGGCTCCAAGGAGTTGGAAAAAAACCTGACAAAGTACCAAATAACTGCTGTTTTTACTGTAACCGAAGCAACGGGGAAACTGATAACCAACGCAGTGTACCAGCTTAGAAATGCTAAAAGTGTAAGAGGAAATATTTCCAAAAGTTGGACAAAGGACCAGAAAAATCTGCTGGATGAGTGAAATGTCCACGTTATCTCTTATGTTAAAGCCAACTCCAAGATATGCTGACCTGTCAAAGTTGAGGTTGAGTGCAACGCAGCAGCCTGTGAATGGCGGACAGGAGGGTTCTTAAGGTCTGGGGCAGATTTTGTTTCACCTCTTGAGTGCCAGTGGACACCAAAAAGGGGCAGGTAGTGGGTCATCAGTTGCAGCACTGACTGACCACCATGCCCTGATGATTGGAGAACTGCACCTGGGTTGTGCCATAGACCTTAAATCCCTGTGAGGCTAAATCCCATATTTAGGGAAAGAAGCCCAACGAGAAATTCTGAGAACCAGACTAACCGGATAGGATCCTGGGAAAATGTCATACTCAAGGGAAAAAACTGATCCACTAGGTAAGGGGGGGTGGGGAGGGATAGAGTAGGAGAGAGGTTTAGAGAGGGCAGGATGCTATGTTGGACACGTTGTGACTACAACGTGATACTCCTGCTTGGTGGGGAGGGCTGGTGGGACCCCAAAATCTAGTGTTTTCTCTGCTTAGGCAGTGTGGTCTCTTGTCACTCAGAGGGAAAAAAAAAATCATGTTTAATTGCTTAGTCAAAAGTGGCTACCTTGTCTAATTTGTACTTCTTTCTGCACAATTAAAGCAGTTCTGAGGGAGACAATTTCTAAGCATGGGGCCCCTTTCAGGGTCTTTATTTTGTCATTTCTAAAAATTCTCATTTTTATACCTTAGAACATTCATTGCTTGATAGTGAACACCAAATAAGTGTTAATCTGACCAATGTAGATGTAGGTTTCAATTGTGTTTCCTCTTGAGGCTATAAGGTTGGTCCTCTCAGGGCCTTTGGTTGCTCATCTGTAAATCAGAACTCATTATATCCACTTTGCTATAGCTTTTGTTGAGTCAATCAGATTATGTACATAGGGGGCTTAGCATTATGTCTGGTACAGAGCAAATTTTCACCAAATGTTAAATTTATTATTTTGGTGATGATGATTATAAGTTAGTCAGCTGTTTATCAAATTTTAAATATACTTAGTAAATTCACATAAGAACACTGAATCTACTAAGAATAAAAGTAAGACTACTATAAAGTTGTATTTAAGACATTGCTATTGGACAAAACTAATTACATTTTTATCCATAATTCTCCACTTATTAAACAGATAATTTATTGGAAAAAGAGAATTGGAATAGTAAGATACACATATGTATGTAGAGTACACAAACACACACAAACACACATACAGTTAGAATGAAAAGTTGAATTCAAAGTAGTAAGATACAAAGTCAATATATAAAAATCAAGTTTATTTCTATACATTAACAATAAACAATCTGAAAAGAAAATTGTAAAAATAATTATATTTATAATATCAAAAAGGCAAAATAATTAGGAATTAAACTAGGAGTTTTCTACAATGAAAACTACATTGCTTAAAGAAATGAAAAAAGACATTAATAAATGGAAACATATACCATAGAATAGAAAACTTAATCTTATTGGGGATGCCTGGGTGGCTCAGACAGTTAACCATCCAACTCTTAATCTCTACTCAGGTCATGACCTCACACTGTGTGAGAGTTCAGGGCCCACATCAGGCTCTGTGCTGATGGTGCAGAGCCTGCTTTGGATTCTGTCTCTCTTTCTCTCTGCCCCTCCCCTGCTTATTCTCTCTCTCTCTCTCTCTCTCTCTCTCTCTCTCTCTCAAAACAAATAACCAAAAGGGTAAACTTAAAAAAAAAAACCAATACTGTTAACATGTCAATACTACCCAAAGCAATCTACAGATTCAATTTAATCCCTATCAAAGTTCCAATAGCATTTTTGCAGAAATAGAAAAGCCAATTCTAAAATTCATATGGAATCTCAGGAGACTTCAAATAGCCAAATCTTGATAAAGAAGAATAAAACTGGCAGACTCACACATCTGATTTCAAAACTTACTACAAAGCTACAGTAATCAAAAGACTATGGTATTGCCATGAAAACCAATGGAATAGAATAGAAAGCCCAGGAATAAACCTTGATATATACAGTCCAATGATTTCAACAAAGGTGCCAAGGGGCGCCTGGGGGGCTCAGTAAGTTAAGCGGCCGACTTCGGCTCAGGTCATGATCTCGAGGTTGGTGAGTTCGAGCCCCGCGTTGGGCTCTGTGCTAACAGCTCAGAGCCTGGAGCCTGCTTCAGAGTCTGTGTCTCCTTCTCTCTCTGCCCTTCCCCTGCTCACTCTCTGTCTCTCAAAAATAAATAAACATTAAAAAATTAAAAAACAACAACAACAAAGGTGCCAAGACCATTTAATGGGGGGAAGTACAGGTTTTTAAACAAATGGTGCTGGGAAAACTTGATATCCACATGCAAAAGAATGAAGTAGAACTCTTACCTGACTTCACATACAAAAATTAACTCAAAATGGATCAAGAACCTACATGTAAGACCTAAAACAATAAAACTCTTAGAAGAAAACAAAGACAAAACCTTCATAACATTAGGTTTAGTAATGATTTCTTGCATTTGCTACCAAAGGCATAGGTAACAAAAGGAAAATAGGCAAATTGGACTTCATAAAAATTAAAAAAGACATCAAAAGACACCATCCACAGAGTAAAACAGCAACCCATAGATTGACAGATAATATTTGCCAACCACATATCAGACAAGGGATTAATATCCAGAATATATAGAGAAATCCTAGGACTCAATAATACAAAACCAGAACAAAACAAAAAACCAATGCAAAAGCGGGAAAAGGACTTGAATTCACATTTCTCAAACAAAGATTACAAATATGGCCAATAAACACATGAAAAGATGCTCAACATCAGAAATTATTATGTAAATGCAAATATCACCCCACAGCCATTAGGCTAATATTTTAAAAAAGGAAGAAAACAACTAGCACTGATGAGGAGTTGGAGAAATGAGGATCCCTGTGCACTTGTGGTGGGAATGTAAAATGGTATACTACTATGGAAAACAGCATGGTGGGTCACAAAAAAAATTAAAATAGAATTACTGTATGATCCAGCAATTCCACCTCTGGTTATATACCCAACACAATTGAAAGCAAGGTCTCAGACAGACATTTGTACCCCTATATTCATAGCAACCTTATTCACAATAGCTAAAGTATGAAAGCACCCCAAGTATCTATTAACAGATGAATGGGCAAACAACATGTGGTATATCCATACAATGGAATATTGTTCAGCCTTAAAGAGGAAGAAAGTTCTATAACATGCTGCAACATGGATGAAGCTTCACATGATGCTAAGTGAATTAAGCCAGTCACAAAAAGACAAACACCATATGATTCCACTTATATGAAGTACTTAGAGTAGTCAAAATTATAAAGACAGAAAGTATAATAGTGGTTTCCAGAAGCTTGGAAAAGGGGAGAATGAGGAGTTATTGTTTAATGGGGACAGAGTAACATGAAAAGTTATGGGGATGGGTGGTGGTGATAGTTGCACAACAATGTGAATGTATTTAATACCACTGAACTATACACTTAAAAATAGTTAATGTGGTGATTGTTATGTTAGATGTATTTTCCACAGTAAAAATTAGTGTAGTGTAAAACTACACTATGGAGTATTACTCAGCAATAGCAAGGAATAAACTATTGATAAGCCCAAGTTGGATGAGTCTACAGGGAGTTATGCTGAGTGAATAAAGCCCATCCCAAAAGCCTACAAACTGTATGATTTCATTTGTATAGAATTCTCAAAATGACAAAATTATGGAAAAGGAGAACACATTAGTAGTGCCAGGACTTAAGGGCAGAAGTATTTGAAAAGTGGGTCTAACTATAAAAGGACAACATGGGGCATCTGGTGGTGATGGACATGTTGTCTATGTGGACTATATCCACATCAGTATCCTGGCTGTGATATCTTATTACAATTTTGCAAATATTACCCTTGAGGGAAACTGGGTAAAAGACATACTGGATCTCTATTATTTCTTACATCTTCATTTTAATCAATCTGTTTTTTTAATCTCAAAGTATGTTTAATAATTAAAAAATAAAAATAGTAATATACATAAGTGAATAAATAAATAGGTGTAGCAGTTATATTTACTCCAGTACTTCAATCTTACAATGCTTTGTAGATCATAATAAATATTTATTTAGCACATATTCTATGCAGAGCATTGTTCTAACTTCCAAAGATAAGGCAACAATGATAATAAAAAACCAATAAGCTTAAACCATACTTCAATTTATGCATCTTTTAAAAAAATTGAGTTAATACTAGTTCTTTTTTTTGCATTAATGATCAAAGTGTTTGCTAACTTTGTTTTCTGTTATGAATGTTATGACTACAGATTTTAAAGCAAAATACTAGTTATGAATACATTCATTTACAAATAACCACAATTACTCTGATGCATATTAGTTAATTATCTTCGGATTGAATACATAAACAGGAAAACCACCGATGTGCTCATGCACCTTTCCTGTGACAACAAACTCTAGCTATAACATATATTCACATAATGATTATAAAGCATTTGTTTGATTAAAATAACACTGTATTATTTTAATGAATTTCTTAATAGAAGGTTACATATCTTTTTAAAGTTTATTATTTGAATCAGTTTTGGTAACATGTACTCTTTGCTAATTAATGAGCTAAGAAGAGCGTGGAAATTACATGTGGAGTAATATACATAAGTGATTTAAATTTAAATTTAAATTTAAATTTAAATTTAAATTATACCAGTCATTTAAAAATGCAAAATAATAGTGATCCAAAGCACTTTGATTCCCAGCGATTTTATGCAATATTTATTGCCCATTGACAGTAAATCCCTAAAAGTCCTATGGAGAATATTCATTAATTGGAAATTAAAGTAAAAAAATAATTAAATGAAATACTTTATCAATGCATGTGGAAAGTAGTGATGTGGCTAATGCTTTATAATACATGATAGGCCAGATAAAAATTAAGGGAATCATTTGCTGTTTTTAATATGTGTACATACACATTCATGTATGAATGTGTGTATAAAATGAGTTGTGTGTTTAATATATATAAATGGCTCACAGACACCTGGGTGGCTCTGTCTGTTTGGCGTCCAACTTTGGCCCAGGTCATGATCTCGGGGTTTGTGAGTTCGTGCATCGGGTTCTCTGCTGTCAACACAGAGCCCACTTCAAATCCTCTGTCTCTCTCTTTCTCTGACCATCCTCTGCTCACACACACTTTCTCTCTTTCTCTCTCTCAAAAACTAAGAAACATTAATATATATTCCAGCAGAAAAAATGTTGGAGTTACAATTATGAAGCTTAGGTCTTCATCCTGGCTATTTCCACACATAACTGAATGAAGGTGTTCACATCATTTAAATTGAATCTCAGCTTCCTCATCACTAAAATGGATAATAATATCTACCTTTTCTCTTTTATTTGACTTTTTTTTTTAACGTTTTATTTATTTTTGAGACAGAGACAGCATGAGCAGGGGAGGGTCAGAGAGAGAGGGAGACACAGAATCTGAAGACAGGCTCCAGGCTCTGAGCTGTCAGCACAGAGCCCGATGCGGGGCTTGAACCCACAAACCGTGAGATCATGACCTGAGCCGAAGCCGGACGCTCAACCGACTGAGCCACCCAGGTGCCCCATCTTTTATTTGACTTTTATAAAATTCAAATTAAGTGGTATCTATAGAAAGGGCTTTGGAAAATAGAAAGTGTTCTTTGAACATAGGCTTTTATTGTAGGACACTTAGAAAAATTTTGTGCATAGGTTAACCCAAATTGTTTGATAATTTTGAATGACTAAATAAATAAATCTTTTAAACATATTATTGGTACCGTGGTAAAGTACTATTAAAGATGTCCATAAGTCACTCCCTGAAAGTCTGCAGGTGCTCCTGTGCACATTCATCCCCTTCTAATTTAGTTTGTCTTGCCTCAATACATGAGTAATTAGGAGATATGCACATTTATTTATCATGGCATTTTGTTTTCTGTTATGCTTAATTATTAAAGCTCCCTGATATATCAACACCTAACTTAAAAATCATTAGATGGGGCGCCTGGGTGGCTCAGTCAGTTGAGTGTCTGACTTTGGCTCAGGTCATGATCTCGCAGTTCATGAGTTCCAGCCCCACATCAGGCTCGCTGCTGTCAGCCTGTCAGTGCAGAGCCTGACATTTGGGTCCTCTGTCCCCCTCCCTCTGCCCTTCCCCTGCTTGTGTTCTCCCCCCCAAAAATAAACAAATATTAAAAAAATTATTAGCTTATTCTATTCTGAGACTAAGTTTGGAGGATAGAAAAAGCATAACTTTCCAGCTGTAGTGAAGCATTTTCCCTATAGACAAATTACTGGACATCATACTATTTAATAATAGCTACAGTGCTGTTACCAGTAAAGTAGCTGAAAGTATTCTGTCAACATCAAATGACTGTTACTACAGTGCTTCTATTTGAACACGATTTCAGCTACTTTATGGGCTAAGTAATGATTGTGGTGGATTACCCATGATATCACCGTTTATAAAATTTTATGTTAAAATTTTATTTTATTTGAATAAAAAGGTATATTTGGAGTTCTTTTAAATTTATTTACAAATAGACTTTGGAAATATATCCATTTGTAATATTCTTATTACTCTTATTGTATCTTTTACAGCAAATGCATTGCATTTAACTACATATAACATAATAATATTTTAAAACATTAACAAGAGCTTTTTCAGTATTTCCTTTTCCTATTTAGGAGCATCTAAGTCGTTCTCTGCTCAATACTTCAGAAGAAGGGGATGTCACGAGAGAGAGAGAGATTCAGCAACGTATTTCCTGGCATTTGGGAATCAGCAGCTTAGCCTTCGATAAAGGAGTGCTTTTGGAGGAAGTGGAATGAGCTCAGCTCAAAAACAATAAAGCTGATTTAGGGTGGCAAATGATGTTTTAAAAATCAAACTTTTCCTGGTTTCTTCCTACCTCCAGACTAGATTCAGAGAAGGAACGAAATCATGCCATTTGCAACAACATGGATGGAGCTGGAGGGTATTAAGCTAAGTGAAATAAGTCAGTCAGAAAAAGACAGATATTATGTTTTCACTCATATGTGGATCTTGAAAAACTTAACAGAAGACCATAGGGGAAGGGAAGGGGAAAGAATAGTTACAAACAGAGAGGCAGGGAGGCAAACCATAAGAGACTCTTAAATACAGAGAACAAATTGAGGGTTGATGGGGGGGCGTGGGGGAGAGGGGAAAATGGGTGATGGGCTTTAAGGAGGGCACTTTTTGGGATGAGCACTGGGTGTGGTACGTAAGCAATGAACCACGGGAATCTATCCCCAAAACCAAGAGCACAATTTACACACTGTGTGTTAGCTGATTTGACAATAAATTATATTAAAAAAAGAAAAAAAAAAGAATTATTAGAACAAATAAGACACTTTAACAAGATTGTTGGACATAAGATCAACATATAAGTATCAAACAGTACTCATACATAATATACAACAATCAACTTGAAAATAGAGTAGGGAAAAATATTCAAGAGATAAAACTAATAAAATCCACAGATATTCCAAGGTATCTGGTAAGGTAGCTCAAAAATACACAAAACCTGGATGTGGAATACTACAAAACATTTTTAAGGATATAAATGAAGATCTAAATGAACAGAGATTCAACTTGCTCTCAGATAGATGGACAATATTATAAAATGTAGATTATCTCTGAAATAAAAAAAACAACAACAATGCAATTAGAAATAAAATTCCAACTTTTTTTCATAGGACTTGACAATTCGAAAAATCATTTGCAAGAATAAAGGTCCAGTACACTATCTAGGATGATAGCCACTAACCACAGTTACCTACTAAGCACTTGAAATGTGGCTAGTCTGAATTAGGATGTGGTGAAAATATTATATTTTATACTGAACAGATGATGTTTTGTATATTTTAGATTAAATAAAATATATCTTTAAAGTTTTAAAAAAGAGTAAAGGCCCCAAAATAGTTACTGCAATTATTAAAAATTGAAACAAGGAAAGGGATTTTTACTAACAGATATTTAAGACTTATTATAAAATTACATACTCTATTATTATTATTATTATTATTATTATTATTAGAGCCTGGGTGGGTCAGTTGCTTAAGTGTCTGACTTCAGCTCAGGTCATGATCTCACAGTTTGTGGGTTCAAGCCCTGCTTTGGGCTCTGTGCAGACAGCTCAGAGCCTGTAGCCTGCTTCGGATTCTGTGTTTCCCTCTCTCTCTGCTCCTCCCCCAACTGGTGCTCTGTCTCTCTCTGTCTCTAAAAAGTGAATATATGTTTAAAAAAATAAAAATAAAATAAAATTAGTGGGTGTTAAATGTTCAGAAAATTACTCTATCTTGTCTTCTCAACAAACACAAAGGTAAACTCTGATGGATTAGAGAACCAAAGTGTAAAAACAAAAATATAATATTGTTAAAAAATTTTCAAGAGATTTCTTAAATAAAACATAGATAATAGTCATAATAAAAGAAGCATTTGATAGTTTCACCACATCACAGTTATAAAAACTTGTGTATCACAAAAGAATGTAAAATAAAAGGCAAGCCACACAATGGGAGAAGATATGTACAATAGATCTAAATGACAAATGCTAGAATTCACCTTATATAAAGAACCTCTACAAACAAATTAGGAAACACAAATATTCCCATAGCCATATGTCAAAGGATATAAACAGGCAATTCACAAAAGAGAAAATCCAAATAGCTGGCAAACATAGAAAGATGAAGCCCATAATAATCAGAAATTAAAAACAATAAGGAAATATTTCACACCTTCATGATTGGCCAATCTTAAAACATTCTGATTGAAAGTTTTGAAACAGTAGCATTGTTTTACAGATAGTGAAATGTAAACACACACTGCTGATTGGAATATAAATTGGCAGAATCACTTTGGAGAACCATTGCACAATATCTGGTAAATTTAAAGATGAAAACACTCTGCCACTTAGCAATTCAAATTAAAAAAAATTTAATGTTTATTCATTTTTGAAAGAGAGAGAGAGAGACAGAGTACATGAGTGGGGGAGGGGCAGAGAGAAAGGGAGACAACAGAATTCAAAGCAGGCTCCAGGCTCCGAGCTGTCAGTATAGAGCCTTATGCAGGGCTCAAACCCACAAACTGCAAGATCATGACCTGAGCCGAAGTTGGATGCTCAGCTGACTGAGCGACCCAGGTGCCCCAGTGATTCAAATTTTTAGTGTGTTGCCTAATTATATACATATTCCTAAGGAAACATGACACATTAATGTGTAATAGACAAAAAGAAAGGCAACAACCCAAATTACCCATTGGTAGGGAACCGTAATGATAAATTTTGAGTATTTATACAATGAGTACATTAAAATAGTTAACATTAATGAACTTTATATGCATTGACTTGGATAAATCTGAAAAAACAATATTTTGTAAAAAGAAAATTACAGAATATGATGTACATTTTGATATCTTTATAAACTAAAAAGAAGGAGAACAATGCATTATTTTGAATATGCAACTATGAAGAATATTATAAAAGTAAGTTATGAGTATACACTAGATTTACCATAGAATTTTCCTCTGGGGAGGGGGAGAATGAGACATGGGTTTCAACTACAGCTGCAATGTTTGTTTTCAGGAATATGAAAAAATTTAAATCTCACTTTCTGTCACATTTTCTTGCTCTCAGAATATGACTTCAGTATAAAATGTCCATGCATCAGTTACTAGCTTTCCTTTTTTCTTTCCATTGCAGTTGGTATTGGTGGTGATATGCACAATTCAAGTGTCTAAAGAAATGTTATTAAAGTGTAGCTGTTATTGTAAATTTTAGATTGGTGGTAGCTAAGATGTCATAAACAGAATTTCAGCATGAACAGATTGGAGTTAAAGTTTCCTGCTGTGGGAAACATCAGAGACAAAGGCTTTAACCTGCAACAGCTGGAATGTTTAAGAAATAGCCAGTCAGCTGCATCAACATGTAAAATAAAAGCATTATTGATAAGGCTTGACAGATTATTTGGCTCAATATCAGGGAGGGCCTGGTATGTCATTACTGGAGTCTGCGTGTGATTTGAAAGGCAAAACAGTGAGCAACAGAGTGATAGTATTGTCCTGAGCGATATACTAATGGTGACAGAGCAGTGGTAGGGTGGTTTAAAGCAGTGAGGGACTGAAAGATGAAGGTCAATTGGAGAGTATTATAATTTTTATGAGATACTGGCAGTGATAGATGGATATGATGCTTAAATTTATATGTCACTTTGGCTGAGTCACAGTGCCCAGATACGTGTTTAAACATTACTCTGAATATTTCTGTGAGGGTGTTTTGGATGAGATTAACATTTAAATCAGTGGACTTTGAGTAAAGCAGATTGCTCTCAGTAATATGGGAGGGGCTCATCCAGTCAGTTGAAGGCCCGAATAGAGCAAAGAGTGAACTCTCCAGAGCAAGAAAGAATTCTGCCAGCAGATGGCCTTTGTGCCCAAACCGCAGCACTGGCTTTTCCTGAATCTCTAGTCTGACAACTTACCCTGAAGATTTCAGACTCACCATCTTCCATAATCACATAAGCCAATTCCTCAAAATAAATCTCTTTATGTATACACATCCTATTGGTTCTGTTTCTCTAGAGAACCTTGACTAATACAGTGGGATAAGAAATGGGAAATTGGATAGAAAATATATTGGGATGACTATATCTGCACTGGCTGGCAATTGCTTAGATAAGGAAGGAAAAAAGAAGAAAACTTAGTAAGTTCTAGTCCATTTGACTCAGAGAATGGAAAGGCCTCAAATTGTAAGTCGAATATGAGAGAGTAGATATTTAGGGAGAAGAAAATTAACTCAGTTTGGGACATCTTTAGTTTAGGTTTTAGTAGGCCATTCTAATAGAAACAACCAGTAACCAAGTATAGTTGTGGACATGAAGCTTAGTGGAAATGTCTGAGCAGGTGATACAATATAGAAGCCAGATGAACAGAACCATGGCAATGGAAGACATTCCCAGAAGCCAAAAGTGAGTTTAAAAAGAGAGAATGTGTGTGCATGTGTGTGCGTGTGTGCATATGCATGTGTGCATGAGAGAGAGAGAGAGAGAATCTCAAACCAAGACCAATACAATCTACTGTGTGTGTGTGTGTGTGTGTGTGTGTGTGTTGGGTGGTGGTTCTAGGACCAGACGAGCAGACTAGGTTACAGATGGCTCAGAGGAGTTTGGGTGGTGTGGCATCAAAGAAGGAGGGAATTTCAAGAAGAGGTGACCAACCATGACAACCATTACAGAGAAGTAAGGATGAGGAGATGCTGGAGGTTTTGCCACGGTGTGGTTTTAGGTGAGTGACAGACATAGATTCTGATCGACACTGAATTAATGAGAGAGTAGGTGATGAAGAAGTGAAGGATATGAGCACAGTCATTTTCAAAGTGGAAAATCGTGTGGTTGGAAAGTAAAAGGAAGATAATCTGGAAAGATGGCAAAAGAAAGACAATTGTTTCCTAAATCCGGTTGCTTTCTAAATGCAGCAATTAAGCCAAACAAACAAACAAACAATGTAACTAACAAAGCAAAAAAAAAAAAAAAACCAACCCTGAAAACGTAGATAAAATCCAACTACTGAAATCTTGCTAGTTTATTCTAACAAGCCCACAGGTGAAATCACAGATGGTATTTGATCTTACTATCTTCATTTGGTTACAGTAACCAAATA
The DNA here is from genome assembly GCA_028646485.1 of Cryptoprocta ferox. Lineage (NCBI taxonomy): Eukaryota > Metazoa > Chordata > Mammalia > Carnivora > Eupleridae > Cryptoprocta > Cryptoprocta ferox. The sequence goes on along the minus strand of CM053576.1, from coordinate 132,801,146 downwards.
GGGAAGCTTCTTTAAATATATCACAAAGATCATAACGAGATGATACCTATTTGGTGCAGATGGTATACTAACTACTCAGTAGTAAAGACTAGATATTATTTTCGTATCTTCATTATTTTTGAAGTTTTTGTTCCACTCAAAATGTAACACAGGAATGTAAAAAAAAATACTGCCGCAGTACCTGGTGTGCATAAACTCATGGGGTAGGACTGCACAGGGCCTACTGGGCCCCAGTCACTGCCTGGGGTAGGCTAAGACCTTTCAAGCTGACTGTGCTAATGTGCTAATGGCAATGCCTTCCCCTGCAGCTCACCTAAGTGCCCCTGCTCCCTCATACACACCCCTGTAACCCAGCTCCCTCTTCTCTCTTTCTTATGTTTCTTGCTGTCTGTCCATCTGAAACTTCCCAGGAGACCTACCCAGATCTACACAGGCAACTTGAAAGGAGATCATAGTCTGCCAGGTATTGTCAGGTGTATTGTTCTCAAAACTTTATGCAATATTTTTCCAATCACATTATGTAGGTTTTTCAAGTCCAGAACCTTTCCTTTCTGTATTCGAGTCCTTAACAACTAACAGCATGTCTGCTTTCAGTGGGTAACCAATAGTAACTTGTCAATTGATTTGTTTTTTTATACTCTGGATCAATAACTGACATTGATCAATATCAAGATCTTTTCAGCTAATTCTTTAAATACATTCATTAAAGCACATTATTTGGAGTTTTATTATAACATGATCTCATGTTTTAGTTTCACTCCATGATCAGAAGCTTAATTATAATAGTCACATTTTTGTTTATAAAACATGACATCAGGAGACGTCTGGATGGCTCAGTTGGTTAAGCGTCTGAATCTTGATTTTGGCTCAGGTCATGGTCTCATGGTTCCTAACATTGAGCCCTGTGTCAGGTTCTGTGCTGATAGCGTGGGGCCTGCTTGGGATTCTCTCTCCCTCTCTCTCTGCCTCTCTCCCGCTCATGCATGCTCTCTCTCAACATCAACAAATAAACTTAGAAAAAGTGGCATTGGTTTCCATGTGCATAAAATGGCAAATCCTTGAATCTAATGAGGGAGCTAAATTATAAAGTTTCTAATTTTCAAAATGACTAAACTCCATTATTTGATGAATTGGTTCTTGCCTTCCTTTACACTGAGGAATTTGGAAAATGACAATTATTTATTATTACTCAATTGCTTTGGTTTGTTCTATTTTGGGTAATGCAAAGCTATGATAGCACAGCCATGATAATGAAGAATGGATTTATTACAGTAAATTGCATATGCATTATGCAATTTGAAAAATAAAAATAATTTTATCAAACTGAGTTTGTGAAACAAAAGAATTCTTACAATGCCTATGAATCAGTGTTAGGGTAGACTTGCTATAAGATTCAGAAGATCTGGTTATAGTCAGGAAGAGCATAGATCTTTGTTTGCCTGACACTATCCCAGTTTATGCCTGTAATTCTCACATAATCATTAATACTGTCCTTTTACTTTAAAAAAACTGTTCATTTGAATGATAACTTATATGCTCACTCTGGTTATAAAGCCAGTTCTAACCAACTATGTATCTTTATGTAGATTAACTTTTGCTGGGCTCAGTTTCCCATTCGTGAAATGAGGAGGTTGGCCTAGGTGATGTCTCAGGTCTATTTAAATCTGCTGTTGTGGCCTGTGAAGAAGACTTGGGAGGTCTGAAGAGTGACGTCTCTTCTGGTGTTCCAGTTCTCAGGAAAACAAGTTTCTTCACTAAATAAATTCAAAGAAAGTCTTCCTTAAAACAGTTTCTTAAAATAAAACAAAAATGCAAATGCTGCTCTCTGATCAGACTCTGGTATGTTGTTATTTACTAAGCTTCAGAGACTCATTCCTCTTGTAAAGGCTTGTCAAGAATGGCAAAGTCTAACAGTCAGCTTTGTCCTACACAGGCCTTTAAGTTAAATAAACTTTATATCTGGGGGAGGATATGAGGAAAAGCTGGAAGGAACTGGGAAAGGAGACTAGTAAAGGAAAGCTGCCCACTTACCAGTAGCTACTTGTAGGGGACGTGATGCCACAGGAGGGACTTGGGTGCTGCCTCACAGCCAGTGTGTGAAGAATACATCTACTGCAAGAGGGATTCTCAGCCTAAATGCCCAGGATAGTTGAGATCTTTGAAAGTAATACAAGGGATCTATAAACTATTTTCAATATTTTGAAGATCCAAATGGAAATTATTAAGCCACTTTACAGCTGATTAGCTTAACCAAAGCCTCAGATTCCTGTGCTTTCATTCTGTGAACCCATTTGATGATAGCAGAACGTGAAACATAAGCAGACAGAAGAAAGGTTGGTTGAGACAATTCAGTGATAGAGGATCCTGACCTTACTCTACTCATTTTTGGCAAGACATTTTTACTACAGACATCAGTCACCTGCAGTCCAGGCATTACATATGACACATCTCCAGCAGTTTCTTTTAGCTTGGGAATTATGAAAAGAATAAAAGGTTTTGTTGAGAATAACTGAAAGCATCCTACAATGAGAACAATGCAGACTTTGCAGTGATGTAAGATTTTCATGAGGGGCTCCTGGGTGGCTCAGTTGGTTAAGCGCCCAACTTCAGTTCAGGTCATGATCTCACAGTTCATGGGTTCGAGCTCCGTGTCAGACTCTGTGCTGAAGGCTCCAAGCCTGGAGCCTGCTAAGGATTGTGTGTCTCTTTCTCCCTCTGCCCCTCCCCAGCTTGTGGTCTGTCTTTCAAAAATAAATAAATGTTAAAAAAAAAAACTAAACAAAGATTTGCATGAAAGATTACATAAAGTAGATACTGATGTCAGACGGTAATTCCTTCTTTTTCATGCTCTGCTCTATAACTACCCCTCTCAATTGGCCGGAGTACATTGCTCTGGTTTGGATGCTATTCCTTCCAGACACAGAAAAGCTTCTGTGTGTTCCATGAGGTCTTTCCCTGTGCAATCTCTGCTACACATTTTGCTTGTCTCAGTTTTTTGTTTGTCTGTTTGTTTGTGTGTTTGTTTTAATGAATGACAGTTCTTGGATTTTGCTAAGGAATTTTTTCAAGATACAGTTGCTATATAGAAATTTTTTCTATTGTTTCGCATCTGATTTGCTCTGAGGTTTGCTGGATGTCTTCTTTGCTAATTACAGAGGTTGGTGTTTCTTGTATGATAAATCTGACAAAATAGAAGCATGCCCCAGACAGGTTGTGGGAAACAACAGTGGTAAATGTGGCAGGGCCGTGATGTGGGGAAGGCATTGAAGGCCAGGCAAACGTGTGAAATCCTAGGAGGTAGGGTTCATCAAACATTTCTGGTAAGGAGAGTGACAAAATAATTAGGCGCTAAATAAATTAGTCTAATTTTCTTGGGCCTTAACTTTAGTCATATTTAAAAGGAGCTTTCACTGAACCCCTGGTTCCAGGAAGAGGAGTGTCTTCCCAAGTGGTAGCAGGAGGCCTTTATAGGAATGCCCAGGGAGATAGCTCCTGTCAGAAGTCTGGGAAATTACCTTTTAAATTGTCCTTTTTGTGACTAAGATTGCACAGTAGCTTTTTAAACAATCTTAGCACTTCTATACCTCAGAAATCCATTTAACTTTGTTTCATACAAATCTTCTCACGCTTATTAGAGAGTAAACTCATGCTTCAGTGTCCTAGCACATAGGTTCCACCAGACTCTGACCAGAAGCATTGTTCAGAAAGAACAAGCTAATTCTGTAAAGTACTTTTTCAATATTGAAAAAAAAGTTGAAAAGAGGTAATTTATTTGTCAAATTTTTATTATATGTCAGGGCCACAATTTCTACAGACCATGTCCTCATCCCTTACCCAGAGGGAGATACCACTACAGCCCATCCCAGCGACCGCAAGGCCAACACTCCTTCCCTGGCCTACCAAAATTCCCGTTTTAATTTTAGCCTATTGCAGACTTTCCAAAATTTTTAGGAAACTGATCAATATTCTCTTGTAAAAATCCACTCAGAAGTAATGAGAAAACCTCCCTTAATAGCCTCTCTTACTTTTTGGGCATCACGCTGGGTGGCTTTGCTCACCTTCTTGTGACTGTCACTATTTTCCATTCTCTTTCTTATAATCATTCTTAGGGCAGCTTTGAAGTTCATTAGCAAACAAGAAAAAAGGGAACTAAGACTTCCCAGTATGAAAAGGCAGCTGAGTCATAGTTCCTGAAGCGGAAAACTTCAGGCTCCCAGAAGGAAGGGGTGGAAATATGTTTACCTCACCAGGGGTCAGGCCACAGAGGCCCCCAGAGGCTCCAGGTTGCAGTGTTACCTGCCAGCTGCCCCAAGGCACTGAAGCAAACACACAGGGACTCCTCAGCAACATTGTGGGAAGCCAGTCAAAATGGTAAAGTAGCACAATTGTTCTTTCTTAACAGGGACCCAGTGTGCTTAACCCTGAGATCAATGCTCACATAATGACATTTTAACCCGAGTGAGAGAAGACATTAGTGTCAAATTTCAGGGACATGTTTATAATTCTCTCTACAACTTTAAAGACATTGTGTGGATGTTAATCTTCACTAAATATGATTTTACATAATCACTTGGCAGTTCACACATTACCTAAACCTGTTCTAAGAAAGCAGATGAGGTTTCTGGAAACGAAAAACCTATATTAAGGAAGCTAATTATTTTGTCCATAGCTGTGCCAAAAAATGAAAGGCTAATGGGGAAAAAGGCCATGGTTTGGCATGGTTGCCTTGAGTGGCCAAGGGACAAGCAGCCCTCTGTGACCCAGTGGAAGTGTAGTAATATTGCACTTAAGGATATCACATCCTCCTCTGAATCAAAGGGAACCCGAAGTTTCTAAAATCAACTACTATGAACGGGATATGGATTAAACGGGAAGGTAAATAATAAATTACCTGTACAGAAATATACTTTCAGAGATAACAACAAAGTTTAATAATTTATTTTATACTCTAATAAGGAAGTTTATGGAGCACCTGGGTGGCTTAGTCGGTTAAGCATCCAACTTTGGCTCAAGTCAGGATCTCCCGGTTTGTAGGTTCCAGCCCTGTGTTGGGCTCTGTGCTGACAGCTCAGAGTCTTGAGCCTGCTTCAGATTCTCTGCCTCCCTCTCTCTCTCTCTCTCCCTTCCTCGTTCACACCCTGTCTCTCTCTCTCTCTCAAAAATACATAAGACTTTTAAAAAAACAAAGTTTATTACTTTTGAGATTTTTTTCTTAAAGATCTGAATATTGATAGACCACAGGAGGAACAGCTGCATGGACGTGTTTGCTCCAGTTTGGGGCCCATACAGCAGGTTCTGATTGTGAATCAACACAGGGTTGGGAAAGCACATTGATTTTAAAGCCAGACAGACTGGGGCCAAATCCTGGCTCTGTCACCTACCAGTTATAAAGTTTGATAAAAGATAAGGGCTGCTCAACAGAGCTGTATGAGATAATTCCACCTTTCTCACAGGGTTCTGCAGGGATTATAAAGGGCAATATGTGCAAAGTCTGGATATAATCAGCATTTTTTCTTCCTCTAATGACTTTTCCCCCTTTATTCAGAAATTTTCTTTCCATCAGTTCTGAAACCTCAAGGTTACCTAAGCTACAAAGTGTGTTTGAAGGCAGCTGAGAGACTGTGGGACCCCTTTTCCCCCCCGACAACCTCCTACAAGATACTTAAGGCACATCTGTGCCTCTGTGGTTAAATTTGCTAACTTTGCTAAAGGAAATTTGCTATAGTTACCACTGTGATACTCCAGTTGAACAGACTGATACTGACTTTTTATCCTTAAAACTCTATCACTTATGCTCTAGGAGTGTTCCTGGGCTCCAGTGATGGTAAACGTGCATCGACGTAAACCTAAAGAGAGAAACAACAACTCTGGACACCCACTGAAACCTTGCCAAGGGTATGAGGAAAAGGTACCTAGTTGGCAAAATGGATGACAGCTTTAGACTGCTTGGGGCGTTTGGCCAGGCAGAACCCCTTCAGCATACTCACTAACTCTGATCAATCAAAAAGGAAGTCAAACCCCCAAAGGGCTGTCTTGTTGGTATTTTCATTTTATCCAAGTTTAAATTGCATGATAGCTTACTACAGCTCTGTCACGGAAACACCTGCAGAAGCTTTCTGGTTAGTTAGCTGTCAGCATAATATTTTCCCGTCTGGGTCTTAGAATTAGAAACCATTTGATGTGAGTCTTGAAGAATAAAAGACCCTTTGGTTGCCTACCATACATAGCAATGATTTATAGTGGAAATGCATTATTTAGGAATTGTGATTAAGATTATTGTACCTTGTAATAAGGTGATTGCATAGAACACTATCTGAAAAATGGAAAATAAGTATCTCTTGGTCAATTTAGTTTATGTTGCTCTTTAACTCTCCATTCTGATCAAATGAATCAATAGTAATTTTCTCCCACTCTCCCCCTCTGAAAGAAAGAAAGAAAGAAAGACGAAAGAGAGATAGAGAGAGGCAAAATAGAGTCAGAAATGGGAGTTCAAAGCCTGGTTCCATCAAGTCAGTAGATGTGAAATCTTGGGCAAGTTGTGTGGCCTTTCTTAGACTTCTATTCTGAATTGGTAAAATGGGTATAATACCATCTACTCATAGTTCATGCCCGTTGTAGTGGATACCATAACACTTATACCCATAGATGGTTACTGTTCAGAGAAATGTTAGATTTCTCATCTCTGAGCTCCCTTTTGCATTTCAGATCCTTCAACTGCCTTGAAGGTAACTCCTCACTTGTTCTATGAATCTCCCAAATCATAATGCATAAAACAATGCATAAAGGCCAGAGTAGAGGATCTGGGGCCACATGGGCTGGTTCAAATCTTGACTCTGTGACTTGCTACCTGAGGGTTCCTAAGGATCTTACTTTAACTTACTCTGTTTTAGCTACATGGGGATAGGCACATTGCTTATAGGCTGTTATGAGGATTAAATAGGTTAATGTTTGTAAAAAAGACAAGGTACTTAGTACACCACCTGGTTTGTGGTAGGTGTTACACACTCATTTGATAAATGAAGGAACTTCTCATGCACATAGCTAGATCTCTTGAAAGACCCACCTTAGCTGCTTCTCCACTGCCCTATCTCCTTTCCTTCTACTTCCAAATCTTGATAGCAGTCAACTGATAGTTGATGGTCATCCCTCTGAGATATGGAATTTCCCCCATGGTACTAGTTAAGAAAAGAAACCAGCTGTGATAACTAAAAAAAAAAAAAAAAATCCCACAAAATTACAAGGACTTAACATAGTAGAAGTAACATTTTTCACATGAGGGCAGGGATGGGTAGGTGAAAAGCTCTCCACCATAGTTTGTGGTCCCCTTAATGCACATATTGAGCAAATATTTGGCTGAGAAGCTGCTGCCCATGAGGGATAACATTTGCCAGCCCATCTTGCATGGGTGAATTCATGCAACTGAGTCTCAGCCAATAGAATATGGACAGAACAATGCATATGTTTCCAGGATTGGCCCATAAAAGTGTTCCCATTGATCCTCCACTCTGGCCTTGACCCCATTGGCCACTAGGTGTTGATGGAGTTGACTTCAGTGGGTCTTAGTAGCCACTCATGGAGGACAGCCAGATCTCTGTTAGGCAGCGTAGTTGCAAGTCTGCCTGACATCTGGTCCCTGCCACTGATCAGGAACACCCGCTGACTAAGATCAGGAATCTTAGTGATTCCCTCCAAGAACCAAGAGCAGGTATGAGAAGTCGTCAGTATCTCCCTCACTGATTGAAACCCATGAGAGCTTCTACCCCATTAATTTCAATGAATTTGCTAGTATGAGTTTAAGTGCATTTGATCAGAGAAAACAGAGACGAGAATGTTTGTATTGATGTAAACTATCACTACATTCTGGAATACTAGTCTATTATTTCTCTTTTTGTCTCCCCCATTTTGTTCATGTTTAAACATGAGACGTGTTTAAAACGATTTAAATTTAAGTTTAAAACTATTTTAAACTATTTTAAAACTACTTAAAACTGTTTTAATAGTTTTAATTATTAATATTTGTGTAAGTTATTGCATGGTAATTTGTCTGAGAGAATACTTTTCCTGGGCTAGGAAATATATCCATTCTCCACCCAATACAGACTTTTAAAAATTACTTTTATTACCAAATACTACACACATGTGATATTCTTTTCCACAGAAGACATACAGATGACCAAGAGACACATGAAAAGATGCTCAACATCACTTATCATCAGGGAAATACAAATCAAAACTACAGTGAAATATCACCTCACACCTGTCAGAATGGCTAAAATCAACAACACAAGAAACAACAGATGTTGGCAGATGCAACACTGTTGGTGGGAATGCAAACTGGTACAGCCACTGTGGAATACAATGTGGAGGTTTCCCAAAACATTGAAAATAGAGGACTGCCTAGGTGGCTCAGTTGGTTAAGCATCTGACTCTTGATTTCTGCTCAGGTCATGATCTCACAGTTGTAAGACTTGGCCTGCACTGGGCTCTGTGCTGAGCATGGAGCCTGCTTAAGATTCTCTTTGTCTTTCTCTTTGCCTCTCTCCCTGCTTGTACAGTCTCTCTCTATCTCAAAAAGTAAAAGAAAGAAAAAGGGAAAGAAAGAGTGAGAGAGAGAGAGAGAGAGAGAAAGAAAGGAAGGAAGGAAGGAAGGAAGGAAGGAAGGAAGAAAAAAAAAGGAAGGAAGGAAGGAAGGAAGGAAGGAAGCAAAACAGGTCATATGATCCAGCAATTCCACTACTGGGTATTTACTCAAAGAAAAAAAAACATTATTTCAAAAAGATACATGCACTCCTATGTTTTATTGCAACATTCTTTACAATCACCAAGATAGGGAAACAACTCTAATGTTCATCTATAGAGGAATGGATAAAGAAGTCATAGTATATACAAATGGAATATTACTTAACCATAATAAGGAGTAAAATCTTACCATTTGCAGCATGGTTGGGCCTAGAGGTTATATGCTAAATAAGTCAGTCAGAAAAAGATGAATACCATGTGATTTCACTCATATGTGGAATTTAAAAAATAAAAAAGAAACAAAGAGACAAACAAAAAAACAGACTCTTAAATACAGAGAACAAACATGATTGCCAGAAGGGAGGTGGGGGAGGGCCCTGGAGACCTAAGTAAGGGGGTTGAGAGCACACTTATCTGGATGAGCGCTGAATAATGTATAGAATTGTTGAATCATTATATTGTGCACCTGAAACTAATATAACACTGTGTCAATTATACTTAAATAAAAAAAGAAACAAGTGTTAGTTTAATGAACACATGAACACTAATGTGACCACCACTTAGATCAATAAAGGAAACATCACTGACATCTCCTATATAACTTGTCCTGGTGTTAATGTCTTCCAGCCAAACATCTGCAGGGTACAAGTTGGCTTTATCATTCATTTAAGAAGGGGAGAACACATCACAGGGGAGCAGTGGGGCTTCTCATCAATAAGATGTTAGAAAGAACCTATACTTGGATTCGGCATATATTTGGTAATTTGGAGGAGAGTTTAAGGAAGCAGGGCCTTGCTGTGGGCTAGATGCTCCCAGGAGCCAGGTAATTTTATGGCTGGGCCCCAATAATTCTCATGCGGGAGAAGGAGGACTGACTAAGGTAGACAAGCAACTGGCACTCACTCTGGCCGGGAGAGGGGCACTTGGCAGTTTGTGGCTCCGACACATTCAGGCACGATTGCCAAGGGCTCTTGGTTTTACCTTCATCCTTTCCCAATGTTGATGTTCAAAAGGAGAGCAGCAGGCCAGATCCTAGAGGTGAAGGGCAGTTTTTCTCTTTCTCAGGGGTCACACACCTCTCCTGGGATCAAGGATAACTTGCAACTATTGTGTCATTAAAAGTACCTTTGTGGGGCGTCTGGGTGGTTCAGTTGGTTGAACATCCAATTCTTGATTTCTTCTCAGATCATGATCTCGCCATTCATGGGATCAAGCCCCATGCTGGGCTCTGCGTGCTCTCTCTCTCTCACTGAGAATTAAGGTGTTGGACTTGTCTGCTAGATGGTACCACATACCTTCTTTACTTTGCATTCAAATTGGGTTCTTTGATCTTTGAACAACACAGGTTTGAATTGTGTGGGTCCCCTTCTTTGTGGATTTCTTTTAATAAATATATAAACTTATGATATCAATAAATACAGCACAGTACCTTAAATGTACTTTCTCTTCCTTATGATTTTCTTAATAACATTTGCTTTTCTCTACCTTGCTTTATTAGGAATACAGTATATCATACATATAACACACAAAATATGTATTAATTGACTTTATATTTTCAGTAAGGCCTCTAGACAACAGTAGGCTACTAGTAGTTAAGTTTTGGGAGAGTCAAAGTTATACATGGATCTGGAGTTGAGTAGGGGGATCAGTGGCCCTAAATACAATATTTTCAAAGGTCAACTGTATACCATTTTCCTCATTTTTTAATTAACTCTAGAATCAAGCACTTAAAGATTGAAGAAAACAGTAAGATGTATTATCACAACATCTCATTTTCTTAATAATTCTTTATAAATGACTTTTAAAAGGGCTGCTTATAACTTGCTTTGTGGTCACATTATGGCCTTCAGCCTTTCTCCGCCCTCAATTCCATACTAAGTGCATCTAATCTATGAAGATGTAAAGAGAAATAATGCATAAAGGACAATTTCAGCCAATTTTCAGCAGGAAATTTGCTTCAAACCCGTATAAAACATGTTTCCTTTTCCTGACCATATTGGTAGCTAACCCATAACCCCTGTGGTCAAAAGATAAGCATTATTCTTCTGACTTCGGTGTAACTTGCTGTAGAGCACCAGTTTGCTCTGGCCACCAGGAACATTGGGAGGCTTCCTTCTGAGGATAAATGAGGTGACACCAGAGAACATGATATGCATTTTTTATAAATTGCTGTATATGTTATAAAACTATTCGACCTTATATTTATAAATTTTATCTATGTCATAGTCTTGTTTAACACTTATTATTTTAACTAAAATAAGAATATTCAACCATAGAGTATCTCAGCAATTAGCTCAATTTCATTTAGCTTGTTGTAAAGCCAGAAACCAAACTTCTCCTTTTATTTTTATTCTAAATATTTATATTCTTACCACTCTTCTACTGAATTTTTATAGCATGATGTCTAAGGAAGTTATGCCAAATTTTCCTTAAGAGTCTTCATTTGCAAGCTGGCAAAGCAGTATAATACAAAGGCAAAAAACAACAAAGGCATACATCCCTACTAGCATTAAGGCTGTGGCTTGCAGTTCCAGAATTATTGCAACCTTGATAGTGAGATCACGACTGAGCAGATCTTCACGATTCAAATGTGACTGTTTCCTGGAGCCTGCTTCCCATGTTGGTACTGTAGCTAATGATCAGTAAACACAGTGCCAGCTTTTACAGCAGTTCCATTGAATGCTGCAAACTCTTCTCCTGTTACTTACTACTTACTACTATTTCAGGACAATCCAAGAAACTCTGAAGTGGAAAACCATTAGGCACTAATCAAAACAAGAGAAAAATATGCACATATTCCAAGCACTGCTCTCAGAAAACATTTATTGTCTGAGCGTTCTCTGAGCCCCCACTTGGTACAAACACAAAGTAGATGAGGCATTTTTACTCCTTTTTATGTTATCTACAGACAGATGTTGTGGATATTGTATAAGTAGGATGAAAAAGACAAAAATAACAGAAATAACAGATACATGGTAACTCAAATTCAGCAATAGATACATAGAATTATTGCCAAAGGTGAAAATAAGTAATGTTTCTTGACTTAAAAATTAATGACTCTAGAAAGAGCACTGGGTCTTAAGGCCAAAGAACTGAGATTGAGGCCTATCTCTGCAGTCACTAGATGAGATTTTATTTGTCATCAATAAATGACGATTTTAACATCTGCTCTACAAAGTCCAGGGTGGTTGTGAGGATCAACTATTATATGTTTTTGTGGTGGGAACCTTTCAATTTTCCTTTTACTTGCATCTTACCAATATTAGTAATAAACTTTATCTATAAAATGAAAGAATTAAATTTAAAAATTGCTCAGATTAACTTCCTGAGTCTAAAATTGAGAAACTGCATGACTTTTCCTTCCTCATGATCTGAGCACTTCACATCATAGGATCGCATTAAACCCTACAACTACCAGTTGTGGAGAAACTATTATGTTCTAGGCCCTTCATGTACGTTGTTATTATTTGCATTTTAATTTTTGTTATTAAGCTACAAACCTTTTCTCCCAGGAAACACACACACACACACACACACACTCCTCAGTTTAAGAACACTTTTTATCAAATATTTATCAAACACTGTATACTAGACGCTATGCACCAAATACTAATATTCCAAAGTAACAAATGGGAAACTGAGATTGACCAGTATCAGCTAAAACTTCTAGTTAGTCCCAGAGGTAGGATTCAAAATGAGGTCCTCCTTATTCCAAGTTTGTGCTAACACACTCTGCCACGCTGCTGTTTCTCTAAGGGTCTGATCTAATACAAGTGAGTTGTCTTTAATTTTTCTATTAGCCTTTGTTCATATACACACCGCACCTACAAAGGTCACTGAACAGAAACTCGGGGCGAGGGGCCGAATTATTGTCTGGTTATGGAAACCACATTCTAAAAACACTTTCTTTCATGAGTAACATATACACACAGCACCTATTCTGATCCGTAATACCTAAAGTTGGATGTTGTCCTACACTCAAAAAGTGCTACAACCCAAGCAGCTGTAGTTTAAGGGAAGAACGAGGCTTAAAGTACAAAATTAGGGCCCTGATCTTTACTGTCCATTATCAGTTATATGCCTTTAAAGAAATCATTTAACTTCTCAGAATCTGGGTTCTACTATCTTTAGAACAGATGATAAATCATTGCATGCCTACCTCACAATGGCATGTGAAAGCATATTGTAAACTATATAAAGAGTTATTGATCTTTGTGGTAGAAGGCATTTCAAGCACTGATTAAAGTTAGCTTGAAGCTATAACTTGAAGCAGAAAGATTGCTCAGGAAGTAGGTGGAGAAAGAACATTACAGGGCTTCCATCATAGCCCTCAAGGTATGGATGCCCAAGGAAGGAGCCGGGGTAGTTGGAACAGAGAGTGTTGTTGAGGCTTATGGTTAAGTTCATGAACCGAATCAACTTGAGGTAGTGGGTAGATCACAAGCAAAGTGCAAGTGGAATAGTATCAAGCCCAAACTATCTTGAGAGTGTCAGATCAGAGGCAAGAGTCAGAGGCAAGCAGAGTGAAATTGTTGTGGGGAAACCCAAGTTGACAGGAGCAAGCACCCAAGTTTCCATGGGGAGTCTAGGCCATGGCCTACTGGTCTTTTGCAATTGTGTCTTATTTAACGTTAACCACTTGATCACAAGTTACTATGTAAAGGAGGCAGGGATAAGGGCCACACTGAGTCAGAGAATGTCAAAAAGTGTGCTCATCTGTGGAAGATTTTCAGGTAGGGAGGACCCTGAAATCCAAAGCTACAGGTTATGAGGGAGCCATGAAGCAAGATACTGTAAACATAACAGCAATACAGTCTTCCAGAAGCTGGGGAGTCACACACCAGAAAACAGTAATTGGCATTCTTTATTTGGTACCAAAATAATTTGAAAGTTCTTATGTCATTTAATGCCATGGACAACTGTTGCTTTTTAGAAAAGGCACACACACATACATATCATATATTTTTATCTAAACCCCTTGTTGGTGATAATAACAGTTTCTTTAGGAGGCCAAATGGTGTATTTTATATTTTTGAGCAGGAAGCTTAAATTCTTCATGTTATTTTCCACATATACAGGATGAAGACATCTTTCTATGACTATCTGTGAACAAATATCACATCTTTAGACACAAAAATCTACAGTTGTGTGAAAAAGAAAAATTTAACAGCTTTTGCAAGCTCTGACTTCAAAGTACTCATCAAACATGCAAATGTGTTTTCTATTTTAAAATAAAATCTCCAATAGATTGCTTAGTAAAACCAATGTATTCATTGGGAATAGGTTTTCATATACAAAAAAAAGGGAGTTGGTTAAATAAGATAGACATTATTTTACTTTCAAATTCAAGAATCTCAACTTTTTCTTGTCTTTTATAACTTTGTCTTTTAACACATGACAGTTTTGAAGATTATAGACCAATTATTTTGTACTTATTACCCTTCAAGGAGAAAACACCTTCTCTCTTTTCTCAGACTCTTAGTTGTACTTCTTTAAAACATTGTTGAAGTAGTTGCAACGAGAGTTTTCAATATACATTTCAGAGGAATGTTACTTTCATTAACATCCTCCTACTTCACAGGCACCATAGGTGTCCTATAACTGAGCACCTCACTCCTGCTCTCCGTCCTTTTACCACTGCTATCAATTCTATCATTCCATAACCTATAATAACCCAGTGCATTGTTGCATTATTATTTTGAAAAGCCTGTCAGATCAATATATTTTTTAAGAAGAAGTCAAATTTTTAAAAAGAATAAGTAAAATAGATTTAATTTTACCGTCATTTATTCCTTCTTTAATGCTCTTTCTTTCTTTATATAGATGGTAGTTTCTGACCTCTGCCATTTTCCTTTTCTGCAAAGAATTTCCTTTAACATGTCTCGCAAGTCAGCTCACTATAGACAAATTTCTTCAGATTTGGTATGTCTGAGAAAGTCTTCTTCACTTTTGAAGAATAATTTTGCTGGATACAGAATTCTAGGTTGTGGGGCTTTTTATCAACACTTTAAATATTTCCCTTCCCCTCTTTTCTGGTTTGTGAAGTTTCTGAAAGGAAGTTCAATACAATTCTTGTCCATATTTCTTATGGGTGAGGTGTTTCTTTTTTCCTCCCCTCTGGCTTTTTTTGAGATTTGTTCTATTTTTTTTTTTTGTTTTGTTTTGTTTTAATTTGTTTTTCTTTGAATATGCTATGCCCAGGTGTGTATGTTCATTCTGCTTGGTATTCTCTGAGCTTTCAGAATCTGTGGTTTGGGGTTTATCTTTAATTTTGGAAAATTCCCATCCAGTCATTATTACTTCAAATATTTATTCTGCTTCTTTCTTTCTTCTTCCGGTATTCCTGTTATACTTGTGTTACCCCTTTTGTAATTGTCCCACAGTTCTTGGATACTCTGTTCCATTTTTTCCTGTTAATTTTTCTCTTTACTTTTCAGTTTGGGAAGTTTCTATAGACATATCTTCAAGCCAATTTATTTTTTCCTTGGTTGCTTCCAGTCTACCAAAGGCATTCTTCATTGCTATTACCATGTTTTTAAAATTATTATTTCTATCATTTCTTTTTAATTTTTTCTTTTAATTTCCACCTCATTACTTACATTACCTGACTGTCTTTGCATTTTGTCTACTTTTCCCATTAGAACTGTTGGTATAATATTCACAGCTATCTTGAGTTCCCTGTCTAATTTTTGCAAAATCTCTGGCAAATCTGAGTCTGGGTCTGATGTCACTTGTTTCTTAAGACTGGGTTTATTGCCTTTTAGCATGCCTTGTAATTTGATACTGAAAGCTGGATATGATGTATATAGAAAAGGAATTGAGGCAAATAGGCCATTACTATGAGGACTTATGTGTGTCTGGCTAGGAGTTAGGCTGTGTTTACTACTTGCTATAGCTGTAGGTATGGAAGCTAAAGTTTTCTCTAGTTTCCCCGTGTTTGTCTCCTCTAATGTCTTTGGGTTTCTTTGGACTTCTTAAATAGGGCAGAGGCTTGCTGCTCTTTCAGATGTCATGTCTCCATGGGAGCCCTCCTGCTGTGGCAAGGTGAAGGTAGGGAGTAAACATTCCATAATATCATGCTTATACCTCTGCTTTTCTGTGAGCCTGCTCCCCTTGGCTGCGAATTTCAAATGTGCTTCTCAGAAATTTTCTCACCGATAGGTGAAACAGGAAGGCTGGAGTTGGTATTTCCCTTCCCAGAGTGGGTTGGCTGTGGTAAAGGAGTTTTCCTTGAGGGTAGATGGAGAACAGAATGTGCTGGGTGTACTTTACTGGTTTCTTTCCCCAGATGTCTTTCAAATAGTTACTAACCTGTTATTCTTCTCTTTCCTTGAATATTAGCACATATATACAGCCAAATAGCTTTATTGTCCTGTCCTGTAGGATCTAAGAAGTCCAACAGCCTTCCTTCATTTTCTTCAGTTAAAACCGACACAATTTCTCCTCATTAATCCCATTTTAATTCCTGGTTTCTGCTAAGGTGGCTGATTAAATTTGTGGTTCAACCATACCCTTTGTGTTCTCTTTAGAATTCTCTCTCTCTCTCTCTCTCTCTCTCTCTCTCCACAATACAGATAAGCTGAGAATATTCTACATCTCCAAATTCTGGTTCCTTTTTGCTTAACAATTCTTTCAATTCATGTCTTTCCTCTTGCGTTTTACTCTAAGTGGTCAGAAGGACCTAGGACACACCTTCAACATTTTGCTTAGAAATCTTCTCAGCTAAATATTTAATTTTATCATTCACAAATTCTATCTTACACTCCCACTCCAAAAAAAAATCAGAATATAATTTAGCCAAGTTCTTTGCCACTTTAATCACAAGGATTACCTTTCTCCATTTCCCAATAGCCATTCCTGATTTACATCTGAGACTACCAGAATGCACTTTAATGTTCCTATTTCCAGCACCATTCTGTTCATGATTATTTATATGTTCTCTAAGGACATGGAAGCTTTTTCTCCAGCTCTTTTTTACTCTCTGAGATGTCATAAGAATTGTCTTTAATATCCATATTTCTACTGTCTCTTCATGGCAATCTAGGCTTTTTTCTTGTATACATCTCAAGAATCCTCCAGACTTAGTCTATTATCCAGTTCAAAAACCATTTGCTTCAATGAAGCTCCCCACTTCATGGTAGCAAATAGAAAAATACACCAAACAGAAGGGAAGGGAGAGAATCTGATTTCCAACATTATGACATGATTTGATTGAAACATCCAGTTTCCAACAAAAACAATGACAAAACTACAAAGCATATCAAAAACCTGAAAAGTGTGATCATACAAAGGAAACAATAACAATAGAAACTATCTCTGAGGAAGATCAGGTGGCAGACATACCAGACAAAGACTTTAAAACTACTGTCTTAAAAATCACAAAGTACTAAAAGAAGACATGGAGAAAGTTAATAGTGTGTGAACATAATGGAAATATCATTAGAGAGACAGAAAACTGAAAAAGAAACCAATAAAAAATTCCAAAGCTGAAAATTACAATAACTGAAATGAAAAATTCATTAGAGGAATTCAAAGACAGATTTGAATGGGCAGAAGAAAGAAACAACAAACTGATAGATAAGACAGTGGGAAATATCAAGTGTGAGTAACATAAAGAAAAAGGGACTTCAGAAAAGCAAATAGAACCTGAAGGACCCACAGGAGAACATCAACCAGACCAATATATGTGTCATGGGAGTCCCAGAAGGAGAAGAAAGAATATTTGAAGAAATAATGGCTGAAAACGTCCCCAAGTTGATGAAAGATATGAATATAAACATGCAAGAAGCTCCACTAATTCTATTAGGGTGAACTCAAAGAGAGTAACATTGAGACTTATAACCAAACTGTTCAAAGAGAAAGAGAGAATCTTGAAAGCAGCAAGAGAGAAGTGATTTGTCACATACAAGGAATCCTCAATAAGACTATCACAGATTTCTCATCAGAAACTTTGGAGACCAGAAGAGAGTGGGCTGATATATTCAAAGTGCTTAAAGAAAAAAAAAAGGCAACCAAAATTCCTATACTTCAAAAGTGATAGAGAAGTTAAGACTGCTCAGATAAACAAAAACTGAGGGAGTTCATGACCACTAGATCTGCAAAAAATGCTCAAGGGAGTCCTGCAGGACACTGGACAGTCACTTAAAAATATATTGAGAAATAATGATTGCAGTAAAGGTAGATACATGGTCACTGGGTGGTAAGAACTTAGAGACAGCCTTAAGGTGTCCTCAGCCTCTCTGGTTGAGACATGAGAGGGCAGATCAGACAATTGGTTCTTCTCGTTACTGCGCTGGCTTAGACTCAAGCCTGGGAAAGGAAGGCCACACCGACATCATTTTCCTGTTTCTCTTTCCTCAGGTTTTCCCTATTCCTTCTTTCCCTTCTCTTCCCTCTCCTTTTAACCCACCCTCTTCTCCTTCTCCACTTCTTCCTTACCAAGCTGATTTTTCTTTTGTACAGGCCTAAACCTGTGTATGGTTGTTCCAATATGGCTTGGGGAGATCGTAAAAGGCCACTGTCACATGAATGATTTCTTAAGCTAAAGTATCCTTAAGCATCACCTTTAAGTAACTAAATTCACATGTTGAAGTAAATGACGTATTTCCAAACCATGTCTTCTGGTAAGATGACATGAACTCCCAGGAGCACATATAAGCCAGAGGAGCAGGTCCAACTCTGAAACAAAATTCAAGGTGAGTTTCAATAACCAGGACAAGATTAGAAGGATCTCGAATTACTAGTTCAAGATTACACAGAAAAGATTAAATATTGTTTGTCTAAATATACTATTTGATAATATTGTTTCTGTTTAAAAACAACTTTTTCTAAAATTTTATGAATTTTTTAAAGTACACGGAGAATTCTTTATTTTAAATCTGATTCCTAAGGTTTAGACTATGGAGCCCTCCCCTGGGTCAGTTTCTTCTTAGTAACAGTGTGTACTAGCAGTGTTGTCCGTTAAGTAGGAGGAAATTGCTGCTCTGGCACCAAAACTGTCAGCTCTAATTTATCAGTTTCCAACATAACAGTTTTAATTCTTTCCCTGAAATACCACTCATGGTGTGGCTCTGAGGATGCAAGTATTAAGGATATAGAGAAATAACTAAAAAATCAGGATTTATTTTCCCTTGGTCGATATAGAGATTAGAGGTATTAAGGGTGCTGCCTCTGGAGTCAGGCTGCTGAGTTTTCTGTACCTCAGTTTCCATATTTGAAACAACTCTACATTACAGGGTTGTTAGGAGGATGAAATCAGATCTTACCTGCATATTATATTATATTATATTGCTATATTATAGTAGGTATGCTATAACCATATAACCAGCTTTATTAGTGTTATTTCCATTGGTCTTTGCCTGGATGACTGTTTCTAAATTAAATTTTAAAAACATATCTGAACAGTTGTTTATACAAATCTTATTATCACGTTTCATTTAGTACTGAGAGTTAAGCATCCTTATAAACTAAACTGCAAGACCCATACTTGCCATATAAATTATATGACACTTTTTAGGAAATTTTAAAGCAAAATGCTCCCTAATTGTGAAGCTGATTTCGTTGTGGTTGGGAACTGTAGGCAGCTTGTGTTACTAATGAATAGTTCAAACAAAATATTAGTCAGTGAAGAAAGAAATACAATATTTAATTCTTAATCTAGAATTTTGTTTCTGCAGGATGACTTTTTCTTTTCTTCTCTTCTGATGCTTGTGCTCACACAGTGGTGTAATAAGTTGGAAATTTGTGAACTAACCATAAAATGTATATTGGTTAACTTCTTTTGCAAAGTATTTGCATAAGGCTGACATTTTTATGATCCAATTACGTTAGTGACTTGAACCACCTGGCTATAATTTCTTTGGAAAACTATCGTAAGCTTTTTGCTTGGTGATTTGATTGGGCATGTAACATTTTAAGAAGTTTCGTCTTCTTTTCTTTTGGTAAGTGCCACAGAGGAATAATATAAACTTTTCAAGGTAAAGAATACTTATGAGCTGACAAAAACCAATGCTGGCTGTGCTAAGATGTTACACAAACAGAAATTCTTACAATCTGGGTAAATGGTAGCGGCTATGTTTGTTTGAAAAGCTGGCTACACACACATATAATTAGTGTGTACTTTAAAGTAATGACTTACAGGTTGACTGTCAACTTATCCAAATACTGAAAGACTATTCATTCTTAATTTATCTTGACTTTTAGGCTTAGTTTGGAATAGCTAAGAAATTAGCAAAATTGATATTTCTTATGGTTTCCTGAAAGCAAATCAAATGCGGTGCAAAAATTAGCACCACCTGATAAGGCAGAAGAAAATTTAAAATATTCTTCATTGATATGAATAATTTAATAAATTATAAAATGATAAAATAAATTTAATTAAATAGAACCTGAAAATTAAAAACATAGAATAAAATAAAATAATAAAAAGATAAATTCCCACAGACTTGTAAATGTTTCCAAACTGTTACGTGTTCAGATTTATATAGACAAAACATCTGGACATCTGGCTTAAAAAGCTTTTCAACTCTATATTTGTGTTAGGTGGACAGTATTTTTTTTAAGCCCCAGGATTATAAAAGGCTTATCTTTTAATCTTGTTGAAAGAGATGTTGCACTAAAAAAATGTCCCAGAAATTAATATGAAATTCAGCTGATTGTAGCATCTTGGTAGCTTCTATTTTACTATAGGAACCACATCTACAATACAGTGTGAGTCACATAAGCAAGATGTAAAGCAGTATGTCCAGGCTCATGTTATTTTTTATAATAGTCTGTTTCTCCATTCATTTCCGTATATCAATTCTGTGATTTGTAAAACAAATTGAGAACAGTTATTTCATGAGTGGGATTATATGGGATATTTATTTGTATTCTGTATATTTCTCTATTTTTGAAGATATTTTATTTTGTATTTCCAGTTTAGACATCTTCACTAAGCTGCTGGTACTGCCCTGTACTGGCACTGTATAATTCATGATTTGCCTAACTTGGAAACCCCATCCAAGGCTCCAAGAGTTGGAACTCTTTGGTCATTTGTTTCTTGTTATCTAATCTTAGAGCACTGTGACCTGTTTAAGGATTTAAACCTCCTCACCTTCTTAAAAGCTTTTATATATCAGGTTTAAGAGTTGACACATAACCTTGATTCCTCTAAATAAAATGTTAGATATTATTTCATGTAAAATACTTTGATTTGGGTCAATAATATTCAAGAATTATTTTTTTCTCTTAAATTCATTATCATATTTCATCCTTAGAAAACAAAGAAGAGGCAATCATAAGACAAATTTTATTTTATATATATTCCTAGGATAAAAATAGTAATAACAACCTAAGATGTAACTTTTGATACATAAATGAGATATAATCAACACTAGACAGGATAAAAATGCTAAAATATGTTAATATCAATGATATTAATGTACCATTTATTGAGCACTTATTATGTGCCAGATAGTTTACATGCTTAATCTCATTCAATCTTGAAACAGTAATTTATTAGGTACTATATTTTGCAGATAAGGAAACAAACAAAGAGAGCGTTACTTGTCTGTGGTCTCCCAGTAGTAAGTGCGAGAGTGGGGACTCAATCCCAATCTTCCTGATTGCAGAACTAAAACTCATTTCATCGTGACATCATTTGCCTTAGGATCTTGGTAGAATATACAAAATAAATAAAGCTGTAGATGAAGGTATTTTTTTCTAACTATAACTCACAGCTAAGTATATATTTGAAATGAATATGTTGTCTTTGTAAAAAGTCACTTGTGATGTATTTCCTTCACTGCAAAGCCCAGATGGTGGCATCAGAGCTTTAAAAAACCTGCTCTATGAGGAGGATAAATCCCAGGGCTGTGGGAGGAGAGCATGGTGCCATTGTGCTAGCTCATTCACATAATTGCTAGACTGCTTTGCTTTTTCATCCTTGACATTAAAACAACTAATATTCACCAGGTCAAAGAGAATTACAGCATAAATCAATTTTCTATTTTTTAGACAAGGCTTTAACTTTGAATTTCTAATAGAAAACCAACAAAAATGTAACTCTTAATACTCCAGAATGTAGTACATTATGCCAACGAGCAAAACTATCCTTTTGTATCCTTTTTCCTTTCCAGGGAAAAGCGGTAAATTAGAATTAAGATCATCAACCAGTGTGAGTTGGATTAGAATTATATTTGTTGAGGGCGCCTGGGTGGCTCAGACAGTTGAGTGTCTGACTTCTGGTCAGGTCATGATCTTGCAGCTCATGAATTCGAGTCCCTCATTGGGCTCTCCGTTGTCACAATAGAGCCCACTCTGCTTTGGATCCTCTGTCCCCCTTTCCCTCTGCCCCTCCCCTGCTTGTGCTCTCTCTCTCTCAGAAATAAATAATAAACACTAAAAAAAGAATTATATTTGTTGCACAAGTGAAATGATGTACTAAAAATATTCTTTGCCATTTTATTGCATAGAAAGATTATAAAGTTTGGTCAGCTAGATTTTTTTTTCACATTTTAGATACTAATATAGCCAAAGATAACCCAAAGATCAGAATTTGGAATATATCAGAACTTGAGTTTCTCCTTCCCTATAAAAGGCAGTAAACAATTCTTAGTTTCTAGGTACTGTCTGCACTAAGGCATCCTCTAAGTTGGTAGTGAGGCTGAGGAACTCACCAGGGTAAAATGGGTGGACTGGTATTGACTTGTGGGCAATCACTGGTCAGATTACAGTGCATCCTGACTGACTTACTCTCCAGAGAGCTAACTAAATTGAGAGGCTGCATCACATCAAATGTAATACAACTAGAAAGAGATCAGTTCTGGTTGCTTAGAGAAAAGCATAGTATCTAAACTAGAGTCTTGAACCTCAAGTCTGAGAAACGGCAAGCAGACCCAGAATTATGATCAAGGATATCAGCCTTGATGGCTACTATATCCCCAACATTTGGCATAATACTTGGCACATCGTAGGCACTCTAAAATTATTTTTTTAATGATGAATAAATAAAAAACCAAATAAATGACTTCAATGAATGACTTCATTTAAATTTTACTCCCAAGAATAGGATCTTGAGATTCTACCTTTTTGAGGAAAGTCATAGAAAAAAAATAAGTGGATAAAGGTTTCAGAGAAATGATTATGTGTTGTGTAAAACATAATACTCATATCAAATTTTAAAAGAATAAAAAAGTCTAAAAATTATAGTAAAATAAAAACATTTCATGGCATTATGTAGAATTCTACATATGGGAACTCTGAGAAATTTCAACCAGATTTATCCTAACCGTAATCCTGTGTGGGATTGAAAATCCATCTGGATTCATGTTCTGCCTGTTACTTTTTTAGCTGCCAATGAAAGCAATGCAGATAAATCTTTATTTTCTTTCATAGAGAGTTGAGACAATTTAAGGTCATTCAACTTTTCCCCAGACTGTTTCCAGGTTTCCTCAACCATGTTTAGAATGGTATAGCTTCTAACACCCCCACCATCCTGGTTGTCATCCTCAGGATAGACTCCAGGTCATTAATATCCTGCATAAAGTTTACATGGGCCAGAACCGAAGGCTCCAGAACTCCAGATGTAACTGGGTATGTTTGTTGGTTTGTTTGTCTCCCTCACCCACCATTTGCTCTGGTCCTCTCCCTTTTCTCTATGCTGTTACTCTCTCTGCCAAGAATACTGTCCTCCCAGCCCTCTTCCTGTAGTTAAGGGTTTTCACTGGAGACCCTCAGTGATCAGGATTAATTCAAATCCCCTTACACTTCATAGCTTCCTGTACTTATCTTTTTATTACATTTATCATCATAGAAAATTTACTTATTTGCATTTGTGATTATTTGATTAGTACATGTTTTTTTCCCAGTAGACAGTAAAATACATGAGGGAAATGATCATAATTGATTTTGTTCATATTTGCTTTCTTGTGGCTAGTACAATAACTGACGCAGAGGCAATAAACACTCATTATGCAGTAGTTTAACTAATAATCTGGGAACTAAACTTCTGATACCATAACATAAAGTGAAATTTGCTTTGCTCTTCCCCAAACATTGTTGATTTATTTTTAGTATGGGTTTCCTGAAAGTAGCAGTGAGATTTTCATGAGATTTTTTTTCTTTTTGGAACTGAAATGACACAGTCGATTAAATGGTAAGCTAGAATCCCAACCAAATCTGGAAGATTCTGGGGTTCTTATTTCACACTGTTTAAACAAAGAGTTTTCTTCTTGAGAAGGAAGGATTCCAGGTGCCACTGTAGATACTTGATGGAATCTCTGATAGTAGATACAGTTTTCACCAGTAAACCCTGGGTGTGTCTCGCTCATGCATATGCACATGAAACCCAAAAGCCAATAAGTAGGAATCAAAATGCTTCTGTGATGGGCTTGCCAGTTGTGGTGAGCTGCGATCACTTGCAAACTCTGGCCAGGGGGCCAAAGAGGATGACTGTCACACTGCTCCAGGCCCCTATTCCAGAAAAATCTCAAGTGAGATGGCAGGAGAGGAGACAGGCTCTCCCTGTGAGACAGCATGTGGCAGCTGCCCTGGTGGAGGGCCCGGTGGTGTAAAAACAATCACTCCAGTTTTCATTTTTATTTTTATTTTTTATTTTTTAATATTTTTTAAATTTATTTTTGAGAGAGAGAGAAAGAGAGAGTGAGTAGGAGGGAGGGAGACAGAATCTGAAGCAGGCTCCAGGCTCCCAGCTTTCAGCACAGAACCCCATGTGAGGTTCAAAATCATGAACCATGAGATCATGACCTGAGCCAAAGTCAGACACTCAACCGACTGAGCCACCCAGGTGCCCCAGGTTTCATTTTTATACCATGGCACTGAAGTATAAATATTCTTTTTATCACCCTCTGCTAACGGTCTGTTAATAAACATTTACATTTAATATGTTGTCAATTGACTCCTAATATCTCACAGTTTGAAATGTTGGCTCCCAACACAACTATATTTAATGCTGTCTCTTCTCTATTTAATGTCCAGTCTCTTTCAGGCCCTTTGGCTTAGTATTTACCTTCCATCTCCTAAAGTGAGGCTGTTTTCTGGCTCAGGATATACATACCCAGTGAGAGCTGCTTTTGTTTGAAAGCTAGAACAATAGCTTAGTGGATCTAAAACAGTGGCGCTCTTTACACTCAGGCAAGGAGAGTCCTCTATTGCCAGACAGAATATTTACTGATAGCAGATGTGTGTCTCCTTCCCTTCCCCAGGAAGATAGTGCCAATGGCTGAATTTCCCAATAAGAATGATTTATGATGAGAGCTTACATCAATTCGGCTCCCTTTCTGCAATTTATGGGACAAGATAATCTCCCTGCCTCTTTCTGTTGTAACTCTTGAGGTGTTTCTGAATTTCCATCATTGCTGTGGTGCTGACATATTCAGAAGAATGCTGGTAGGACTCACTCTCTGAATCCCGTCATTTCATTGATGGAAGGACCTGTCATCAGAACACACCCAAGTCATCATGTAGGAGTTACAGGTAATATCTAGTTCTCATTGTCCCTGGAAACAAAAATTATCTCATATCTGTGCAGTCGACGGAGCAGGACATCTTCTGACCTTTGGCACTAGCCCTGGTAGGGAATGACTTGCAGCTGCAGTTGGCAAGGAAGACACCAGCTCGAAGAGGTGGCAGAGGAGTAGGGTAGGGGCCAGAGTCTCTAGTTCTGGGTAGGGCATGGCAGTACAGTGTTTGTGCAGCTCTGTGAACTGGGGTCAGTGTTGGGGAACACTGCAGGGGTCCTAGGGGAGTGTGTTGGACATTCAGAGGCAAGAGCCATTGGGGTCTCTGGAGGCAAAGGCTTCTGAGATCCTCTTTTTCTCCTTTTTCTCCATGGGGGAGAGAGCTAAGCTGAGGGGAACCCTCTTGGCATTGGGTCAGGCATAGAGCACTCAGAGGGGCAGTGCAGCTGGAGAAGGGGGTTCATGGAGCTGCTGTGGCTCCTGGGACTTGGGGCACAGGAGCAGTAGCTGCAGCGGTAGAGCTGGTGTGTGAGGTTCGAGAGTGTGTAGACCACCCCTGAGCCTCTGGGCTCAGGTCTGGGACAGTGGGTGAGATGTAGCAGTAGCATGGGCCCAGGAATGAGGACACAGCAGTGACTTGGGCCCAGGGTGCAAGGTGCAGCCACAGTGCAGCCCCAGGGATGGCAGGTCAAAAGCCTGACTTAGGACCCAGGGGTCAGGCAGTGGCACACCACCAGCACAGTTCTGTAGATGGTGAGGAGCTGTGGGATCCCAATCTCAGGGAGTGTGGGGCAATGGCAAGTCGGGCCCCAAGGGCAGGTCTCACCATGGCAAGGGCTCTGGTCCCAAGGGCTCTGGGCTGTTCCTTTGGCTAGGGGCAGCTTTGGTGAAGACTATGGCACCCTTGGAGCAAAGACTGTAGGTGTCTGCCCGGAGCCACCTCCAAAGGTGCTTTTCGAATAAATATACTGTAGTCAATAAATGCATGTGATGACTTCTTAATAACATCTTTATTTTAGGACAATTTTAGATATATAGATGATTGTGAAAATAATGCAGAAAGTTTTCATATACCCAATATCCAGTTTCTCTTTATTATAAAATCTTACATTAGTGTGGTATATTTGTCACAATTAATGAACCAATGGTGATACATTATTACTAATTAAAATTCCTACTCTATTTTATTTGCTTAATTTTTCTTCAATGTCCTCATTCGGTTCCAAGAGGGCTTCAGAATATCTAACTAACATACATAGTACTCACGTCTTCCTAAGTTCCTCTTGGCTGTGACTGTTTCTCGGACTTTTCTTGTTTTTATGGCCTTGATGGTTTTGAGGATGACTGACCAGGTATTTTGTACAATGTCACTTACTCAAATCCATATACTATTTTTCATGATTAGACTGAGATTATGTGGTTTGGGTAAAGTGCCATTTTCATCACATGTGCATGTGATCAACATGACATCGTGTTGGTGTTAACCTGTATCACCTGGCTGAGGTCATGTTTTTCAGGGTTCTTTACTGTAAAGCTAATTTTTCCCCTTTTCTTACAGTTGTTGAAAAAGGTCATCATACACATCTAAGGAGTGGAGAGTTTTCCTCCAGTTTCTTTGGGGAGAAGTCTCCTAATGAGCCCATAAACTAAGGGGATGTGTATTCCTGAGTGTACTGGAGGCTCTAAAGTAAAGACGTTCAGGGGTATGCCCTATTGGAGCACTTTAAAAAGAGGTAGAGTGAACCACCCTGCCTGTCACATGTGGCTGAAGAGTTCATTAATGGTAGACTTACTCTGAACTTAGTGTTTGGTTTCTGGGGGTTTGGTTACCAACCCTGAGTTCAGGGAAACACTTCCAGGATTTGAAATCTGAGCCACTTCATCCAGTATTATAGTTGTTAAATCCGTTTACCATTTCTAATTCCCTCCATTCTATATCTAACACACAAGGATAGGAAGCTTATTCACAGAAGAAAGAGCATCCATAGTCCCTTTAATGTAGGCTAGTGGTGATTTGCAAACTGAAAGATATCTGAAATGTTGTACCTTTATTCTCATCAAAATACATCATTGTGGACACATAGGAACAGAGCATTTACTGAGTTTAAAATTACAGTCAGTTTCTTTGATGTTTGCTTGGGTGTCTGAGAAGTATTCTCAGAACTAAAGGCAATTGCTGTAAATCATATAAACATTGGTCTAATGCAGAGAAATTACCATAATGTTGCAAACTCAAAAGAGATAAATATATATATATATATATATATATATATATGCAATATGTGCATTTTTTTTGATTAGTACAAATCAACTGCCCATGTGAAGGGAAGGCAGAGGAATATAGAGCTTGGGGTCTTCAGCCCACAGCTATGCCTCTGAAGGACAAACATGGTGGATGGACATAGAGAAGGGAAGTGGAGGCCAAGACTTCAAATATCATTACAGGGCTAGAAGTGTTCTTGGCACAATCCTTTAGCAGGGTACATGTTTGTCTCTCTCATTTTGCATCATCTCGAATGACTTAAAAAGTTTTTCTGATTTACTACAAATCCATTTTAAACAGCCTCCTGCTGTACTGGGTGAAAGTACAAAAAAAAATATCAGCTCTCAAAATGAGATCTAACAATGACAAAAGAAACCACCCAACAAAACTGCAGGCCTGGGAGCCAGAACCCAGTCTCAGGTTTTCCCTACCGCTGATTTGGCTCTGGAAACCTGAGCACACTCCAGACTTTTCTGGGGCCCTATTTAATGTATCTGTGACTGGGATGAGAATAGAATACATAGATCATCCCTTACAGGTCCAAGATTGTACATGACTTTAAGTTGTATAATTATAGGTTTGGGAAGTACAGAGTTGCCAGAAGAATGAACTCATTTCCAAGTAGGTGGAGAATCTCTGAGCCAGCAACCCTGGGGTCAGAGGTATGATGTCCACTCCTATACAAACAAAAACATTCATAGAAGCATGGGAAAAAATTCAATTTAACCCAACATAAAAACAGCACATAGAAATGCTTGAGACCATCAAATGGCTGTATCTAGGAAAACCAAACTAACAAAGCATCAAAACTGTCTTATCCTCTGTTTCTTCAGGTGGACAAAAGGACTTCCTGACACTGTTGCTTGTTTCTTTGAGAGAAATTGGTAGTTGATATTCAGAGCTCCAGGCATGGAAACTGAAGCACTATGGTTAGCTCATCATGTTTGTAGGACTTACTCTCTTCAAGTTTTCCTACCAATTTGTTAAAACATATTTTTTGATTAAAGCTTTGTTGAAATTATATGCCAGTTGACAAACTATTTTCAAATCAGCTTGTAAAGTTTTCACTCCTACAGCACATATTTTTCCTGTGAGGATGCGTAAAACCTACGATTTGCAACCATGAGACCTATCATTTAAAATATTTGCATTTATAAGCCATGAAGTGTAATTTCCCATTAAATAAATGCTGGGTGGTCATTTTCTTTGAAAGTATCCTATCAGTCAGACAACTGTAACAATGTGGTTTTGAAACATTCTGTAAATTAAGTGTTGGGTGGGTCAACATTATGGAAACTTTAAGTCCAAATACTCAAGCACATAAGTCAAGATATGACCTATATACCTGAAAGTGACTTTCCTCAACCTTCAGAAGATACCTGTTCATCTCAGAGACCCTAGTCTAGGGCTCACTAGTCTAGGGCTAAAGATGTTTTCCATATGAGCATGAGCCTCTGAATCTGTCTTCCTTTTTTCTCTCTGGCTCACTTTAAAATAGGAAGTGACACCTGCTTCCCAAGCCATTAGAAGGCAGGCAACTCTGGGGACATGAAAAGGCCTTGGTGCTGTCTTCCCTTTCCCAGGTTGCCAACTGGGCACAGGTTCATAGGTTAGATACTAGTCCACTCCTTGTACTTACTCCCTGAGTTATTCCAGTCACATGAGATA
Organism: Cryptoprocta ferox; assembly: GCA_028646485.1. NCBI lineage: Eukaryota > Metazoa > Chordata > Mammalia > Carnivora > Eupleridae > Cryptoprocta > Cryptoprocta ferox. The sequence continues at coordinate 132,772,016 of CM053576.1, read as the reverse complement.
GTACCTAAAAGTGGCTGGATCAGCAGACATCTCATTGGACAGCTCTCTGTGACACCCAGCATCATCTTGCAAACACACGTGTAAACTCAGCTCCTGTGGCCGTGGCCTCAGCAGAGAGGCGCAACATTTGTCACCGTGCTTTGTGCATGAAATAACATCCTTAAATGTCTTTATGAAACATGTGCCCATTGTAATTTTTGTAAAGTTTAATGCAGTCAATTTATTCAGATGCAGTGGTGAGTTTTTTTCCAGGGGCAAACATCACAAACATTTTAAAGAATAATTTTCTAGATTCCTGTATGAGTTTAGATAGAATGAATAATTGGATAAAAATGAGATTATACCATAAGGGATGTTCAGTAGTCTGATTTTTAACTTAAAGTATATAATTTAAATGTTTCTATTATAAATAAATATAAATCTACTTTGTTATATTTTAATGGATGTACTCCGTTCTATTAAGGATTTGTTTCATGTTTACTACCCAACCTTCTAATAAACATTTAGGTTATTGCCATGTTTATGCTATATCCACACAATTGAAATAAATGATGTACTTTTTGAAAATATCAAATATTCATTTAACACTTAATACATATAGGTTTAATTATTATTATTAATTTAATTAATTTATTTGTAAATGTCATTAATTATTTTAAGTTCCAAAACTGTTTATACCTGTATATACATGTTTATACTCACAGAGTGTATATCTGTAATTAACGTCTTCAAGTTCTACTTTTCTCAAATTACTTCCAGGAAGTTCAAAAGGTTTTTTTTAAAGCCAACAATAGGTGTGGCTCTTCTCTCATCTGCTGTCAGAAGTCTGAGCCAGCTACTTGGAGGCAGTGGCAGTGACTGGGCCTTGGGGCCTAGAAGAGTCCTGCAAAAATGTCTCTAGCCATCTCTTGAAGACCTGAAAGTAGACAAAGTAATTCAGGCTCAAACTGCCTTTTCTGCAAATGCTGCTAAAGCAGCAATTTTGTCTGAATCTTCTGCTCCTGTGTCTCAAGAGGGAACTCTCTATACTAAACTGCATCTGGAGTTTTCTCAGTACATAGGCCTGAGTTTTAATGAAGAAGAAATCTGTGAAAATACAGGCTTGGTCCCTGGAGCATCAGTTCAGGGGCAGCTGGTAGCAAGACCTTCCAGTGGGAATATTGTGGTTCCTGTAACTGGTAACAATGTTGGAATTTGTAGAGCAGAAATGAAGCAAGGGTTTTGGGAAGTCATTTTGTGTAAGGATCGAGATGGAAAAGTTAGGCTTAGGCTTAGGCTTAAATCAATAATAATGGTATATTTGTTCAGCTGATCCAGGAAAAATCTCCAGCCTTGTTGGTTGGTCTGAGATGTAGAGACCAAGTACTCCAGATCAGCTTGGAAAACTGTGCAGAGGCTGGAGCTTGGTGAAGCACAAGGTGCTCAAATAGGCCTTTGGAGAGAAGATTACTGACTGTTCCATGACAGGCCCTTTGAATGGACAATCACCATGCATAAGGATAGTACTGGACATGTTGGCTTTATCTTTAGAAATGGAAAGATGGAGCCTGGGTGGCTCAGTCAGTTAAGCATCTGACTTCAGCTCAGGTCACCATCTTATGGTTAGTGAGTTCAAGCTCTGCGTCGGGCTCTGTGCTGACACCTCAGAGCCTGGAGCCTGCCTCTGATTCTGTGTCTTCCTCTCCCTGCCCCTCCCCCACTCGTGCTCTGTCTCTCTTTCTCTCTCAAAAATAAACATTAAAAATTTAAAAAAAAATGGAAAGATAACATCCATAGTGAAAGATAGTTCTGCACCCAGAAATAGTCTTCTCACAGAACATAGCATCTGTGAAGTTAATGGGCATAACGTCATCGGGTTGAAGGACTCTCAAACTGCAAACGTATTGTCAACATGTGAGACTATAGTTACTATTGCAACCATGCCTACTTTACCTTCGAACATATTATTCAAGTACAACATCCATCTCATATTATTAAATGTATGGTACTTATGAAAAGCCTGATGCATCACACTATTCCTGAGTTTAAAACTCATGGCACAATTGAGGGATGCCTGCGTGGCTCAGTTGGTTGTGTCTGACTTTGGCTCAGGTCATGATCTCATGGTTCATGGGTTTGAGCTCTGAGTCAGGCTCTGTGCGGACAACTCAGAGCCTGGAACCTATTTTGGATTCTGTGTCTCTCTCTCTGCACCTACCCCCACCCATGCTCGCTCTCTCATTCTCTCTCTCTCCTCTCTCTCTCTTTCTTTCTCTCTCTCTCAAAATTAAATAAACATTAGAAAATCATGGCACAATGGAAACTTCACTGGACTTCTCCAGTTTACCTCTTGGGGAACTTAACTTTATATTATGTACATGAAGCCTTCTGAGAACTAGCCAGTATATGCTTACAAAGACCTTTCTATCTTATATTATGGCTGGGAATCTTACTGTTTGGATTGCTTATCTTGTTCACACACCAGGATCATCGTAGCCTTATCCTAGTTTTACAGATGTAAAACTTTGGACACATTTACTGATTTTCATTGAAAAGTTTCTCTGGAAACCCAATGCTTTTACAAGCCATTATGATTACAATGACTGATACAGACTTAGCTCTGTGTTAGAACCAGTCACCTACAAATCAAGTAGTGTTGCTCATGTTACTTTAGTTCTATCATATAACTTTAGTTCTATCATATAATTGCATTTTAATGTGTTACCATATATATATAGAATGACTGCTTTTAATGGTTGTTTTTTAGTTGTGTGTGTGTGTGTGTGCGTGTGCGTGTGTGTGTGTGTAAAACATCAATTAAGTACACTGGTTTCATTTTATGTTAGCTTTATACAGTGTCTGTAGGTTGCAAGAGATTGTGTTGATCATCATTAAATTGTAACTACCTTTACTTAACATGGCTTGAACTAACACCTTAACTGTTAAGCATATAGAATAAAAGCCAAAATATAACTATTGCTGCCTTTCTAAAACCCAGAATACAGTTCTATATTAAATGGAAATGTCCACTAGCCCAGAACAACTTAATGGTACATACTGAGCTATGGCATAGCTGCTTAGTTGTATTTGAGATTTTCTAGTCTTTGTGTCATGGAAAGTTTTTTCTTCTAAATGTTACCAGTATTACTTTCTGATAAATGAATCACTATATAGCAAATGTAAAAATTCTTATACCAAATAGAAAAAACTTTTGACTCCCTTTTTTCATTTGTAGATTAAGTGGAATAATATCTAATTTTGTCATTTACTCTTAACATTATATAACCCTGCTACTTTGGGGTGGTCTTAGGATGTTTTCCAGGAAATTTGTTCCATTTCCTGGCCCTTCCCTACAAACAAAACGGTAGTAACTCTTTATCCTAATTTTTTTCTTTTTGGTTTAAGCCTATTCTATTTTAATTAAATATGTATAGATAAATTTATAAAAATGACAATTTAGCTTTTCCTGATCCACTAGTCTACTTTTAGCTACTTTCCTGGCATTTGCTTCAGTATTTCATACACACACACACACACACACACACACGCACACATGCTACTGGTATCATCAAGTCTAGGATTTGATTGTTCTGTCATTCATATACTTTTGAAATTGCTAAAACTAACACAACCAAGAAAATGGTTTCCGAGTATTAACTAATGGTTTTCTTGCGAAGAAGCTACTTATGCTCCTGTTTCTCCTACCATAAGAGTAGTCAACAGCTAAGTCCTCCAAGTGTTTGAAAAAAATTCTTAGCCAGTCTAATGGCATAATTGTTAGACTGAAGGTAAGAACATGGTGTCTAAGGAATTGTTGGAGTGTCAGACAAGGATTTCCAAAAATCTGAATCCCAAGCTTTTGTTCACTGTACCTTCCCTAAGCTATTTGGTTTATAAGATTGTTTAGATGTGAATTGTCATGGTTCACATAACCTTGATAGAGCCTTATTGAGCAGCAAAACTTTCTTTCTCTTCTCACCCATATTTTCCACCTGGATGCCACCATCTCTAAAATTTGCTGCCATGAAATTAATTCAAGCCTGAGAAGTAATTTCAAGTCCTGAAGTATCTGGTACAAGTCAGGCTTCTGGGAACAATTTCTACTTATTTCTAACACTGGAAAGGGGAAGAATATCTATTTCTACCTCAAATATACTGATATTTTCTCTATTACTTACTTGTCCTGTTAGGAATTACAACATTTTAGGACTGAATCAGAACTCTGATATTGTCTAGTTCATGATTCCAAAATAAGCTCATCATTAATTAGCAATGAGTTTATTAAAAAAAAAAAAAAACAAATTCCAAATCTGGGTTTCTGATTCGGTATGTTCTTTGAAACTCCCCCAAGAGATTCAAATAAGCACCCAGGTTTGAGAATCACCAACACAGGACAATACTGCTACTTAGAGTCAGGAGACTGAAACACCATGGTCAGTCAGCTCTGAAACCCCGCTGGGATGGACTGGTAGACACATTGCAAGCTCTGCTGGAATTTAGGGTCAGCATCTCCTCTCATTGGCCAACAGACAACCTGTGTCTATCCTGATGGTTAGGGCCCATGGTTGCAAAAAATTTCAAATACAGGAGCACCTAGGTGGTTCCATCAGTTAAGCATCTGACTCTTGATTTTGGCTCAGGTCATGATCTCACAGTTTGTGAGATCAAGCCCTGCATCATGCTCTGAGCTGACAGCACAGAGACTGCTTGGGACTATCTCTCTCTGCTCCTCCTCAACTGGTGCATAAGCGTGCTCTCTCTCTTTCCCTCAAAATAAATACGCAAACCTAAAAAATTTTCAAATATATTCACATTTTTCAGCCAAAAAGTGGTAGAGTTGAAATAGCACCCAGTCTCCCTGCCATGAATGCAGTAGTGAGTATCCACTATATTTTGCAGACACTACTTACCAAAGTTTTGTTTGCTTGCTACCTGATGACTAGAATAAATTTTGCTTGTTCTTATTGAATAGCTAATTAATGTCTTGGCAAAGATGAACATTATCTCACCTTTATCATTCCCAATAATCAAATTTGGTAGTCCTGATTGGTGTGTCTTCTAAACTGGAAGATTAGTGAGAAGAGAAAAAAACCTAACAGTTGAAGTGTAGTTAGCTTGAGGAGAAATCACTTGGGCATTATGGAGGCATGACTTCTTATCACCAAAACAGAAAGCTGGCAGCTAAAGGTGAGATGATCATACAACCTGGTTTCCCCCAGAGTCCGCATTTATATCTGTTGTCTTAAGTGTAATTATTTGTGTGGTCTCTTTCACTTTCCAAAGTCCCCAGGTTCAAACAACAAATTATTTGGTCACACTATTCATAAGGTGTTTTGTATATTTCAAAATATTCAGCACCATTGACAGGTCTGTGTGTAAAAGATGTTCCAGCAGAAGCAAGGTGAGCCAGACTGTGGCAGCTTCACCTCACTGAAGCAAGGATTCACTTGGATAATAAGACTGAATAAGTAGGAGCTTCTCTGGGTTTCTTGCTCCTTGCGAATTCCTCTGGAGTCATGTGCTTGGGTTTTCTGAAGAAGATTATTTTCTGAAGTATGGAGGACTACTTTTCAGTAGAAAGTAAATGTAGTTCACTAGAGCTACATTCCTCAACTGGAATCCCCAAATAGTTCTTAATTTGGATTCTTTCAAGATAGTAGCCTTATAGCTGGAGGTAACATGTACTAATGCTTGCTTTAGGCTACTTGGTGAGTACTCCTTGTGCATGGCCTCATTATCTCTGACAGTGATGCTTATGAGTTAGATACTCTTATGATTCCCATCTTATAAGTGAGAAAATGAGGCTCAGAGAAGCAACTTGTCTTACATCATGGATCTGGTAAATGAAAAAGTCAGGATCTGGATGGGAGCGGTAGGAGAGAGAGAGGGAAAGAGAGGTAGAGTGGTGTGGGAAGAGAGATCAGAGGGAAACTTAATAAGTACAGAAATTATAGTTGAATAAGCAAGCTTCAGGAAGGACAGCAATCAGAGCACAGATGGGAACCTGAACATTCATTCGATAATCAGATATTTGGTTTTCACTATATTCCATGAGCTCTGCTGAGTTCTCAGACTCTGTCTGCTAAAGAAGTCACAGTCTCTGCAGTTGGGGACAGTTAACTGGGGAGGCAATTACAGCCTAATTTGGGGGGTGCTGTGGTGAAGGTTAGTGCCAAGAAAGGAAGGACATGTAACCTGAGGTGGCAGTGAGGAGGCAGTCATGGATGGTTTCCTAGGGGAACCCCCAGCTGAGCAGAAGGAGAATAAAATAAGTGAAAGTTATCCGGTAGAAGACAGAAGAAAGCACATTCAAGGAAGTAGGACCACTAAAGTCTAGAAATGTCAAAAGGGTGGCCCCATTAGGGAGCTGCAGGAGGGAAGATATGCAGAATCTGATGGTGGCACTGATAGCGATGGCTCAGATGGGGATGTCCACTGCACGCTCATGTCTGTAATGCCCATGCCTAAGACTCTGTTTGGTGTGGAACACAAGAAAAGTTTGAGAAATGAATGGAGGAATGAACAACTAAATGGATGGTTGAATACATGATCAGAACTGGTGTTTGGATGTTGAGGCATAAGCCTCCAAAGGTGAAAAGCATATAAACAGGTTTTGCAAAGGTCAGGGAGAGCCAATGTAAAGAAACTACATGGTCGGCAGCCTGGGGGAGTAAGGCTGCACTTTTTTATTGCTCTTCCATACCTCTGCCAGTTTTATTAAAACTTCTCTAAAATACCTGGTAATAGAGAACTCCAGAAAAAGAGGAGAGGATCATTTTCTTTTGTCCCCATTCTCTGGTCCTAGCACTGCCCAGGTCCTGTTGGTTCTCCGTGTTTGCCTTTGCCAGGGCAGTGGTGGTTAACACAGGCTTTGCTTGCATGCTTTTACCTCACTCATGCAGACCTGGGTAAGTGCCAGAGGTCCTCTTCGCTCTCACTGGTGAAGTGAAGATTGTGTTGTCTTTCAGACTGAATGAGGTATGGGCTGAAAACTGCTTAGCATAGTGCTTGCCCCATGGTAGTACCTTTTTGTTTTAGCTACTGATGGGCATCAACTCTGCTTTCACACAGTTACCATTATTTTAGTGAATAAATTCAGAGAAAGCATTCCAACCAAATGACAAGGGATCTCTCTCTGTTAGTATCTCCTCCGCTACGTGCAATTGTTATGTGCAGTTTCTGAGAATCCGTTTCACGTAGATACATTTATCTACATTGTTGGTTATTTTGAAAAGCATATATTTGCATGCACTTTCTTCAAACTCAGTGGTAGCCAGAGATGGAACATTTTGGGAAAGAGTGATGAAAATCTTGACCCTGGGACGTAATTCCAATACATTCAAAAATAAATCTAATTATTTAATGAATCTAAATGTTGAAAATATAAATCACATACTGCCTCAGGATTGTCAGAGGTATTTTTAAACAACCCCATCACATCCTTGAAACCTCAGAAGACCAGATAATACCATCTCATTTCTCAGGGAGGAGTATGGTTACATCAACAATCCCTACTAAATAAATGGGAGATCAAGCAATGTTAGCATATTTTTAGTAATTCAGAAACTATGGATTGGGCCTTGGAAGTCCAGTAACTTTTGGCCCACAGGCTGCATAAGACCCTTTTGAGTACAGAAATGTCATGATAATATGGGGAAAAAGAAATAAGTTATTCTGAATAATGAAGTGTTCCCCACCCCAGAACCTATAATGATAAAAAGTAGAATTTTTATTGATGCAGTTGCAGAAAATGCATTCAAATTAAACACATTTGTAATCTGGATGGTAAATTAAATACTCATATGAAGTCAAACCAGAAATATTTACCACATAGCACCAAGTGCAAAGTTGTGCGTCCTAATGCCGTCAGACTGAATGGTATATTTTGAGGATTTAATTAAAAATTATAAATATATTTATTAAGTTTTGCACCCTCTCGAATGTCATGTTTTTAGTTCCACAAATATTTGAGAATCTTACTGATACCACAGACTATGCTGGAAGAACATGAAAATGAATAAAACGCATACACTATTAATTGAATTGATCATGCAAAGTGCCTGTTAGTTCAAACACCAATCAGAATGAAAAGAGATAAATTTAGAGAAGGACTTTGCCCACATTTGTTAATCTTTGCCAGGGTGAGTTGTTCCATCATGGCGCATGCCTAACAGCATTTGTTTGACACCTAAGCTATAGCTCCAAGCAATATTTTATAACTATTGCCATTTCTGAAAAACAAACTTAAAAACAATTGCTGTGAGGAAAATACCTTGCTTTGCCTTTAGTTTCACAGGGTTGACTGTGGCCAGAAGTCAGCAGGACTTATACCCACCAGAGACACAGCCTGTCTGGGCCACCAAGACTTCAGAACTCCTGGAGCATATCGGGTGAAGTAAGGCGCCTCAGAGAAGACCATCCCAGCAGTCGATCAAAGGCTGAGCAATCACGGTATAAAGTTGACCACAGGCCCAAGGAAGTGTGAAGACAAGGGTTTATTGGAATAAGAAAGAAAAAGTCTGTGTGATGCTTCTTTGGAGAGTAGGCAATTTTAGTATGAAATGAAATATCCTGTTTGAATGAGCAGCAAAAATATGCCTTTGTGAGCACACTGACCCCTCCTGCCTCTGCCAGCAATATTTGTGATTGCGATGCATCGTGAGTAAGAAGCCTGGCACTTAAACTCCCTTATTTTGTCTTGAACAGAAATATATCATTTAGCAAGTGTCGACTCTGACAGTTCCCTTTGAAGAATGTCCGGGAACTTTCCATACTGTTTAGCACTATGACTGAAACAGGACACCACAAGATAGGCAATGAGCAGAGAGGAAGCATTCTGAAGAAAGACGGTCAAAACCTAGGTGAACTGTTAGGATCTAAGCCTCCTGCAGAATGAATGAAACTAGATTTCATAGGAAATTTTCAGTGACTGAGAAGCATCAATATCTGATTATTATTATCAGCATTATTATTACTGAAAGCTTACTGTATAGCTAGACACTCTGCCTGGCATTTACTGTACATCAGTTCACTTCACGCCCACAGCCCCCTGTTGCAGCTCTCTGCTCTCTATTTTGAAGCAGTGTAACAGTGGTCAGAAACACAGAACATTCAGATTCTGCCCCTTTTATTTGCTTAAAACCTTGGAGCCTCAGTTTCTTCATCTGTAAGGTGGGAATAATAATATCCCCTACCTCATAGAGCTGATCTGAAAAATAAGTGAGTAAACAGAAGTACAGCACTTGGAAAATGCCCATTAGCTGTTGAAAGTTACTAGACAACTGAAGCTGAGGCCATACAGGATGTGCCCAAAGTAGCACTGACAGGAAGTGGAAGAACCAGAATTTAAGCCCCAGGCAGTCCAACTCCAGAGACCTCTCTGTCAACCACTCTACTGACCTGTGAGAAAAAGTCCAAAGATGAAACTAAATTACTTCAAGCCAATAATTGTTCACCGAGTACACGGAATTCTAACCCCTGTGAGGTCAGGGACCACGTCTTATTTACATTCATACCCTGAATACCTATTGTAGAGTTAGGTACAGGAGAGATGACGAACTGGGTGGATCTTATGGGCTATAGAGAGGAAAACAAGACACAATTCTGGGAGGAGTTTCAACTCTGGGCCGGTTCACATAGCCTGTGCCCAAGTGTAACCAAGTGTAGGAAAATTCCAAATGAGCACAGGTTGCTGTGACTTGCTGTGCATACAAGAGATTTCTTAACTGAAAGGAGATTGTGCCAGAATTCCCAGAGATGGTCTCTTTCAGCAAGAAGTTAGAGTATTTGCTTATCTTTCTCTTCTTTACTCTTCTCTAAATAAGAGAGTCCTTCTAACTGATTTTTGGTTAACATTGTTGATTAATGGCCTAGAACTTAGAAAAATAGAAGAGAGAACTCTGCTAAAGAGTTGCATAAAAGATTGTACTTAGGGAATGATCAACTGAGGGCAAACTCACCTGGCTTGCAAACCAAGCCTTGTCTCTGAATAATTATAGAACTTTGGCAAATCCCTTGGCCTTCTGTTAAAGGAGAGAGTTGAAAGATTTTCTTCACAATATCTTCCTACCTAAAATTTCTAGACTCATTTGACTGATAAGTATAGAGGATATCTATTAAAATGGCTAAGGGGACTTTGAGGAGTGCCTGGGTGGCTCAGTTGGTTAAGCATCTGACTCTCTGTTTCAGCTCAGGTCATGATCTCATGGTTTTGTGAATTCAAGCCCTGCATTGGGCTCTGCACTGACAGCATGGAGCCTGCTTGGGATTCTCTCTCTCTCTCTCTCTCTCTCTGCCCCTCCCCTGCTCACACTGTCTCTGTCTCCCTCAAAATAAATAAATAAACTTAAAAAAATTTAAAACATGGCCAAGAGGACTTTGAAAAGCATGCTTGACTCTGGGTGTTGAAAGGTCAGAAATATCTGAGCTGGCAATTCTGAAGTCCACAGCGTCTTTCTGTGCTTTCCCACGAACTTGGATCTTCTAGGTGGTGTTGGATGAAAACAGTTTTGTTCTTTTCATGGCTCTGATTCTACAAAACTCTTCTTCTAGATATGAGCTGGATACAGTCAGAATTTGAGTATTATCTACATTACTCATTAGGGTTCTATTTATAGTTTATCAAGTTCCTATGTCTTCTGCTTTGCTAAAAATAAGTCCAACAGCAGGGGTTGTCTTTCTTAAAGACAAATATCATTTTATATTCACTGCATAGCAAGCTTACTCAGTAACTACATCTAGTGGATTTCCTAAAACATTGCTATTCCATTTTTGTCCTTAGTAGATAGAATGAAGTACAAAAGGAAAACATAATAAAATCCTGCAATTTATGAATTCAGTGCTCCAAATTCTTACTGCATGAGAAATCCTTGACTGCTTAATTTATTTTGTGTTTGGGTGAGAAGGTTGTTTCTCACATTTAAAACATTATTTTGCAACAGAAATTATTGAAAAATCTTGATACAATGTTGCCAGTCATATTTAAATTTCAAATGTGCCTGCAAACGATCCTCACAATCTTGACTCCGTGGAATTGTTAAATCTAGCTTCTGTTCACTTACTCAGCTCTAAAAGTAGTCCCCCACTTGTTGGAAATCTAACACACATTTGAGGATGTGCTCGGTGCTGATACCTTTGTTGCCTCACAGCAATACCACAGCATGGGCACAGTTATTGCCATCCTGCCACCAAGGACACTGGGGTTTTAATGATTTGGGCAAGCTTTCCTCCAGGCCAGGTAGCAGCTGCCAGGAGATGGCGTTGGGATGCTTTTCTAGATTGTCTGACTTCCAAGTCTGAACATTTTCACTTCCCCATGCTGCATTCTAGGATTTAGGATTGCCTGTTGGGGTCAGGGACACAAACAATATATGACAAGTTGTTCTCCTATGTAATCCCTTGCGTAGTTTTGGAGGTGGTACATAAACATACTTGAAATGTGAAATAAACAGTGGGTAGTAATGTGTAATTGTTTCCACCTGTGCTGGGAGTGCCTGACTCTGGTAAACCTCTCTCCCGTCGCTCTCCCGTCGCTGCAAAGACAGGAGAGAGGCTAGTGGAGCTCTCAGGCTGCAGGTATGTGCACAACCACAGCTCACTTCTCTGTGTTACAAGATTCTGTTAGGTGCTCAGGGGCCGAAGGTACCTTTATGGTCCTCTGACCATAAAGCCTCTGACTTCAACCCTGGATGTTTAACTTATTCGTGCCACGTAGGGGCACTTCTCATTGACATGTTCATAAGACATCACTCGTCATGCAGTGCCAGACCAGCTATGAACTGCTCTGTTGTCAGTCCTGGTGCTTCTTTTTGAACCCAGAGTGGATATCGCCAGATCCTGAACACCCCACAGCCCTCAAGGGAGATCCTAGCCCTTGGTCTGGTTCTTCTGATAGTCCTGGTCCCAGCACTGACTGGACAGCACTCAGTGATGGGTCTTATGTGAGACACATAGGGAAAGAGAAAGACATAGTGCAGTAGTCAGTCTCCATTGAGGTTCTAGGGGCTTATGCACTCCTCAATATAAAATTGGTACAAGGGCCAGAATTCACAACTGTTAGGCAAGCCGCTGAATTAGCCACTGGTCTTACGATGAAAACCTATGCGGATGGTTAATATGTTTGGGGACTGTCATGCCATTGGCCAAATTTGGATGAATAGAGGTTTTCTAATGTTGATGGGAACTAAAATACCACTTGGGAAATTACTGATTTATTAGAGTCATTGCAATTTTCCCAAGAGATTTCCATAATGGATGCTGGAGGGAAGATGAAGAACTAAAGGAAGTGAATTTGCAGAACAAGCCGTAAAGGGTCCAATAAGGTTTAAACTGGGGAAATTGAGGCCCCGTTACTTCTGCCCAGGCACTCTACATCAGATTCACCAACACGCAACCATCCCGGAGTTAGAAAGGTGGAAACTGAGAGGAGATGCAGACACCATAGGAAAACAGAAATTACGCAGTGAAATTACTCCTGCCCCCCAGTTGTTGTGCACTTCGTGGTGTTTTTCACACCAACCACCAACAAACTCATTCATACAAAGAATATACTGGAAATCTTGGAATCTTACCACACTTGTAATAGGGTCAAAGTAATTCAGGAGGTAATCCCTCACTGTGCCTAATTTATATATAATAACTTTATCATAAGTATGCATGTATAGGGAAGAACATAATATGCATAGGGCTTGGTATTAGCCATGGTTTCAGGCATCCACTGAGGGTATTAGAACCAATGTCCCATGGGTAAGGGGGAAGACCCTATCATTCTAATTACCTAGATTCCAATCAATAGGTGGAGTAATTTTCTTTCTGTGGCAATTCAGGGGCTTTCTAAAGCCCTATAAATACCTGTAACTTACCATACTCCTTATCATCTCCAGAATCTGGACAGTTGGAAATATTAAATCATACACGCTAAAGAATTCTTTGATTAATTTATGTCAAGTCAATGACTTATGGTGGCCCAGGATGTTTCTATTGGGTCTATGAAAATATGCTCAGCTCCTTATAGCAAGGTACTTTCCCTCTGAGTCCATGTTTGGAGATTTATGAATTTAGAATTTAGGCATATCCCTTACCTGATACAAGGGAAAACACTTGTGATCATATACTATGAGTTTGCTTGTTTCCATAAGCTCCTGATGCCATCACATGGCCAATACTAGGAAGTCTCACCCATGGCCAATGGCTGGGAGAGCCAGGTTACACACAGTGTTCCAGTGACTGGCTAGATAGTCCCTGTGCTAAGATAAATCCTACCAGATGGTGCTGATAACTCACATGAACACCGGAGTGAAGGAGACACACAACTTTGCATGAGTGGCTATAGTTCCCTTTAAGTATCTTCAGGTTAAATGTTCCAGACAGTAACCTCCAAGTCAGGTACTTATAATTAGGAATCATCTTTAAATGCTATAAAACTAGACAGTATATATAGAACCTATCTAGTTATAAAAAATAATAAAAATGAGAATAATAATGATGAGTTTTTAAAAATTAGAAAGCAATATTGTCAACAGTTTAATGATAAATGACGCACTGGTGCAATGCATCTGAAAAACAAAGCAGTAATATAAGTATGAACTATTAAAAAGCTTATATTCTTTGGCTTACTAAAACCACCTCACAATATCAATCTTAATTAAATGATCAGATCTGCTTTCACATATTTATATGAAGATATATAGCAAAAAGAAAGTGAAGAAACAAAGTTATTGGAGGCCCCCAAAATAAGAATTGGCTTAAATAAATTATGCTCTTATTAAATGATATTTGACTTAGCCAATAAATATTGTTAATATTTTTGATGTATAGGAAGTGTTTATAACATAATATGAAGCAAGAAAACAGGAGACAAAATAGAATACAAAGTCTAGTCTGGAAGAAATCCTGCCAAATGCTGACGGTAATTACTTTTCAGATGGTGCTACCAGCTCTGCCTTAGAGGTCCCTGTTCAAGGGGAATCCCTGCCCAGCCACATCTGGGAGGTCAGGAAGCAAAAGGGAAAATTCCTCCTTCCTCTGCTTTCCCTTCTATCCAGGCCCCTAATACACTGGATTATACCCACTGGAGAAAGCTTTCTGCTTTACTTAGTTCACAGATTCAAGTGCCAATCTCATCCAGAAACACCCTCACAGACACACCCAGGAATAATGTTTAATCTGGGTGCCTTTTGGCCTCATCAAGTTGGCACGTAAAATTAAACCATCAAGTGTTATTAATTAGAGAAGCATTATCCAGATATTACATAAAAGCAAGTGTGGAAAGCAAATCATGGAAGTTCAACTTATATCCGGAAAAGTTGTAAAATTAACCTAATACCTGCTAAAATATATTCAGTATTTTATTCCGTGGACTGGGATTATTTCAGTTGGCTAAACCAAAGAAGAAATATGCTATGACAATAAAGAGTCATACAGAATACAAATTATAAGCTATAGTGGGTATAGAGATGGGGCAACTATTTAGCTAATTTTTCTTCTGTTGGTTCCTACACAGGAGTGAGAGTTTAACTGAGGACAACATCCAGAATGATGCCTAGAAGCAAGATGATTGCTGTAATGGAGTTGATGTCATGAGTCCCAGAGTAAGGACCAGAGACAGAAAGACCACATGCATGCAAACACAGAACTCCAAATCTAATGCTGGTCATGGTTGAGAGAGAAAAGTGCCACCCACCTTTTCCTTCTAGATTGAGTTTTAGTTGACTTTTCTGTCTTGAAAACCTTTTTCTTTTGTGAAGACATGATGGTGAACTATTTGCTTTAATTCTTTTTAGCTGGTTTTCATAAACTAATACTAATGAGAAGTGTACTAAATTCTGGGGACAGACATTTAAATGTCAATCTGTCCTTGCACCACACAGTGCACATGACCTTGCACACACGGAAAGTTTATCAATTAATTTGAGATGATCTTGGTCCTACCATTAAAGTGTAAAAAAGTGCAAGATCATGGCTCCATCTTATCCAAGTGAATTCTCATTCAAGTAGACTGAAGCCCACAAGACGTAAGCATTTATTGTGTCCCTGACAGTCTGAATGTGAGTGAGCCTGCAGCCGTGTGCGCTGGCTCTAGCACCACATCTCTGACCTCCAAATACCAGCTCTGGATCTTGCTAACGACGGAGATTTGGCATGCTGTTTAACTTCAGTGTTTCCAGTTCCCTCGATTCAGCAAATGGAAAGTACTTGAAGCATCTGTACATAGTCAGTAGTTTGCTAATATCACACCTTAATCAAGTTGGCGCCTCAAAGTCCTGGGTTCGAAAGATGAGAATTGACATGGAGAATATGGAGTAGAAGTTCAAGGTCAGCTTTTAGCCTAGTTTAAACTATCTAAACAGTATTTAAACTCCAGTTTTTTTGCTCAGTGCTAATGACTTTGAATTCTATAAGCCCATCTTCATCTGTAAAAGAAGAGTAACAAGTAGGCAGGTTACATGAGGACAAAATGAGATAATATCTGTAAGAAACAAAGAACAGGTTAGCGTAGAGCATGTGTTATCTGAGCTATGAAATCCAAGCCAAGGGTTACTCCTGATTTGCTGTAATGTGTAACTATTAACTATACAGAGTATAAGAAGACACAATTGCTTCTTGGCTACTGAACTTCAAATTTTAAAGGAATAACATAAACATTACAGACTTAAATAGAAAAACAAGAATTTTTGTAAGCCTAGCCACAGCCTAAAGAAACAGACACTTCAACAAATGGAATACTGTCATCAATCTTATTTATGAATTTAAACTTCATAGGAATTTTAAATTAATAGCAGTGGGAGTAATCCTATACAGTGTATATTAGCTCTAAAACTCTCATATATCTGTTCTTTCAGAGAATAAACATATCTATCTCCAGAACTCTTCTCATCTTACAAAACTGAAACTCTGTCCCTGTTAGGCAATAACTCGCTATTCCTTTCTCCCCGAGTCCCTGGCAACCACCATTCTACTTTCTACCTCTATGAATATAATTGTTCTAGGTACCTCATATATGTAAAGTCATACATATCTGTCTTTTTGTGACTGGCTTACTTCACTGAGGGTAACATCCTCAAAGTTCATCCATGTTGTAACAGGTATCAATTTTTTTCCTTTTTGTGACTGAAAAATATTCCATTGTATGTATGTAGCACATTTTGTTTATCCATTCATCTACTGATGGACACTTGGGCTGCTTCCCTGTTTTAGCTATTGTGAGTAATGCTGCTATGAACATGGCAGTACAAATATCACTTTGAGACTCTGCTTTCAATGATTTTGTGTATATACCCAGAAGTGGAATTGCTGGATCAAGTGGTGTTTCTATTTTTATTTTTTTTGAGGGGGACCACCAAACACAGCTGCACGATTTTACATTCCCACCAACAGTGTACGAGGGTTCCAATTTCTCCACATCCTCATCACTTGTTCTCTGTTTTGTTTGCTGTTGGTGTTGTTGGTTTTAATAGTAGCCATCCTATGTGTGTGAGGTGATATCTCATTGTGGTTTTGATTTGCATTTCCCTATTAGTGATGTTGGCTATCTTTTAATGTATCTATTGACCATTTGCATATCTTTAATAAAGAAGTATCTATGCAAGTCATCTGCCCATTTTTTTAAATCAAGTTTTTTTATTGTTGATGAGTTTTAGGAGTTTTTAGAAGATATTCTAAATATTAATCCCTTATCAGATATATGATTTGCAAATATATTCTTCCATTCTGTGGGTTGATTTTTTACTGGTGATAGTTTTATTGATGTACAATTTCCTTTTTCTTTTTTTTTTTGTGACAGAGAGAGAGAGTGAGTGGGAGAGAGGGGCAGAGGGAAAGAGAGAGGGAATCTTAAGCAGGCTCCACGTCAGCACAGAACCTGACAGAGCGCTCAATCCCAGGACCCTGGGATCATGACCTGAGCCAAAACCAAGAGTTGGACAATCAACTGACCAAGCCACCCAGGCACCCCTTAATGTACAATTTCTTTTAATTTTCATAAAGTTCAATTCATCTATTTTTCTTTTGTTGCCTATGCCTTTGGTGTCTAAGAAATCACTGCCGAATCCAATGTTATGAAGCTTTTATTCTATTTTCTTCTCAAGATTTAAACTTTTAGGTCTTAAATTTAGGTCTTTGATCCATTTAAGTTAATTTGTGTAAATTGTATTTCTTCAATAATTTTTAAAAATTAATTTTTGTGAGTTGGGATATGACTAGTATACACTTTATTATATTTTAAACTCCAATTATTCAAAAATAGAGATTAATCTTTTGGGCTAAATGATTATATAGCCCAATGATTATATAGCCCAGAACTATAGATTATAGTTCTGAACTCCTTTATCTGACTTTTAAAAGGGTACTTCACCCACCACAAACAATTCTTCCAAAGGAAAAGGTCTTTTCCAATCAAAATACTACTTGTCCATAGTAAAACATCAAAGAGTACCAAAGGGTTTATTGTGATATATAGGAGTCCTTTGCACAATCTTTACATGCATTTCCCCAATCCCCATTCGAGAGGCAACCACTTTCCTCATTTTTACTAGTATATTCTGACATTTCTTTCTACTTCTTTTTAAATACTATGCTTAGAGTACTCTTTCTTGATTTATCATTACTAAACATTACCTCTTGTCTTTCTGTTCTGGCAGAGAGATATTCATCTCTCCTGTTCTCTTTATGTCTTCTCATGATTGTTAAGTTACAATTTTGTGGCACCAATAATATGTGTCCATATTACTATGACTATTAATTATACTGTTTTTTATTTTACTACTCATTGACTGTTAAGCCAACTGTAATGTGATTACAATTCCTTTCTCATAACACTATTTTTTAATTACTTTCTTAAATTTTCATTACCTTTTTTATTAAACTACAGTTTCTTTCACAAATGCTCCAACTGACCTATTTGCCTATCAAAATATTTCTTAATGTTCAAAACCAGGTCTTCAAGATATATAAGTCTAGTTTCTACCTTCAAAGCCTCCCAAGTATAGCTAACAAGTGCCAGCAACGATTTTGACTTTTTCCTCCCCAGGGCTGATGGTACCTAGAGGCTCCTTCCTCTCCTTCTGGCATTGGACACTTGTGTGCTGAATCTCTTGTCTTGCTCTTTTGTGGCTCACTGCAACTGCCTCTGAAATAAAAACTTCAATAGCTTTCTAAGAAAGCCTTACATATTTAAAACTGGTTTTAGTCTTACTTATCACTTAATTAGAAATTTGGTATGATGTGGGTAATTATTCTAGGTTGAAAATGACTTTCCCTTAACATCTGAACTAACTTCTGGATTCTAATGTTAATATCGAGATTTTTTTTTTTGTCATTTGGATGACTCTCCTGTATTTGTATATGATGTTTTGTTCCCCTTTTCTTTTATTCTCTCTTTAAACTTTTAGGGTGATCTTATTTTGCCAGATATTCTGATAGTTGATGATGACATACCTTGGTGTTGCTCTTTTCAGTCATTAATTACACAGAATAGTAAGACATGCCAATTTTGAAATTGTTCATTCTGTGGGATTATATTTCTTTATTTCTTTGGTTATTTTAGTACCTCTATTATCACTATTCTAGTTGACATTACTGGATATTTTTGGTTAATTATTTAATTTCCTCATCCTTATGTTCACATTGTCCATTTCTTTGTGTCTGGGTTCTAATTTTTGGAAAATTTTCTCATGTTTATTTTTTTAAATTTTTATTTAAATTCCAGTTAGTTAGCATACAGTGGGGAGCACACTTACTGTGATGAGCACCGGGAGATATATAGAGGTGTTGGATCACTGTATTGGACACAAGAATCTAATATTACTCTCTCATGGCTTTTTTTAGTCTCTATATTTAAAAAAACAGATATGGTATCAAAATGTCCATATGCCCTTTTTCTCTTTGTTTCTTAGAAAAACAAAAGAAAACAAAACATTCTATTATTGTTTCACTGAGGGAATATACATTCTAACCTCTTAGTATATTACAGAACTTTTTCCTTTCAAATTTTTCCTCCTAATTTTTGTGTTTTCTTTGTTATTTAGTGTGTGTGTGTGTGTGTGTGTGTGTGTGTGTTTTAAAAGACATCATTGCTTTATTTATTACCAGCAAGATCAGGCTTGCATGGGGCAGTGGCCGCTCTGGGCTCAGGGTATGTGTAGGATGTGAGGAGGAGATGATGACTGGAAGCCTGTTTTGAAGGAAAGGAGAGGCCTTTCTTTTTTTTTTCTTTTCTTTTCTTTTCTTTTCTTTTTTTTCCCCCCCTTTCTGGAGTCCAGCTCCCCCTCAGATTGACTTCCAGATATGGGTAGACCTTGTAAAGGAGTCATGGCAAGCTATGGCCAAGCTGCCAATAAGATTAAGAAATTCTTGGAAATCTAGCTGCCCATCAGAATTGAGGTTCAGTTTCTTCCTTATGTGGTCAAAGACACCAGGGTCCTTCTGGTTCTTTGTGAAGGTAGCCAGTTCTGTATTCATGAAGATTAGGATTGTGAGAAGTATGGAAGACGATTCATTTTCAGAAATAACAAATAAAATCTGTGCTGTCTAATAACAATAGATTTACAACTTATTGGGCATATGTATGAAACCACCCTACCAACCACAACAATATCCCAAACCCTTAGATACTTCACTTCCTGGTTCTTCTTCCCCTCTACTTTTCACGGGCTTATTTGCACAGGCTTTGCAATGAGCATGTGCCAAAGAGCAGAAGGAGGTAGGCCTGAAAGTCTCTGCATCACCTCGGGGAATGTACATTTGTTCCAATCAAGAGTGCTTTTTGCCTTACATGGGCATTGGCGACATCCGGCTGTAACCTCTGCAGTACTCAGCCAATGAGGAACCAGGGGAGGGACTCGCATGCTGGGAGATAAATCCTTTGCTGTAACCGCCCTGAGTGTGCCTGTCCATCCGACATCTGCTCTTGCAAGAGCGTTGGTTCAAGCCTGGCTTCAGTGTGCTCTGAGTCTCCGAATCCCTTCTTTGATTGAATTGATGGGCTTATTTCTAACAGGAGCTCTGTTGTTGCATGTACAGTTGTTACCCTCCTTTCCATCACACTTCTAGAAAATAGTAATCAAAGACTCAATGCAGCGCTCAGCCTCAGTAGGGCTGGACATTTTTGCCATATCTGTGTGGAGTGGGCCCAGAGGCTGCAGCAGCACTGTAAGCCTTGGGTGATGAAACCTTTCTATTTCTTTTTTATTTGGCCTTTGTCTTTCATGTTGAAAGGTTTCCTTAAATGTGATACCTGGCATCCATTCTTATTTAATTGCATGACTCTACCAACCTGATTGGAAATCCTGGCTGGAAATAAGAAGTCTACTGATTAGTTAGTTTCATTCTAGTTGTTAAAAGGTAATCCATAAAGGATTAATCAAGAAAGCACTGTTTGAGCTGAAACCTAAGAGATGAATACATGCCAGGAGGCCAATGTAATTAGCAAAGGGAAAGACATTTATCTCCAGAACCTAGCACAATGCCTGGCCCATAGGAAGCTTTCCATGACTATTTAATGAATGAATAAATATTATATGGCATGAAAGATCATGGTTTATTTTGGGAGTTCTAAGAAATTTCTATTTTGTTGCAATTTGGATTGGTTGACAATGAATTCTCTTACTGTACTTTTATCAAAATATATCTTATTCCTAATTCTTCATTCTTAAAGGATATTTTCATTGAATATAGAATTATAGGTTGACTTTTTTTTTCTTTTAGAACCTTAAAGATGTTATTCCATTGTCTTCTAGCCTAGATAGTGTCTGATAAGCAGTCCATAGTTATTTTCAACCACTGTTATGTATACATGTTATTTTTTTTTTCTGGTAGTTTTCTCTTTATCTTTGATTTCAGCAGTTTACTATGATATGCCTAGTCATGGCTCTCTTTGTATTTATCTCAACTGTCGTTTACTGAGATTTTTGAATCTGAATTTGTCTTTCACCAAATTTGAGAAGTTTTCAATTATTCGTTTGAATATTATTGTTCATTCTCTTTTCTGTCATTCTTAAACTTCAAACATGAATTTTAAATTTCGTATTATTGTCCCACCTCTATTCACATTTTTATCTTTTTTCCCCTTTCTTTCTTCTTCAGATTGGATAATTTCTACTCATGTGTCTTCAGGTTATCTGACTCTAATCTATCATTTCCATTCTGCTACTTTAGTGCATCCATTCTGTGAATTTTTTATTTCATATATTGTATATTTGATTTATAAAATTTCCATTTGGTTTTTGTTCATATTTTCTATTTCTCCACTGAGATTTCCTATTTTTCATTTGTCATGAGCTTAATTTCTTTTGCCTTTCTGAGTATAGTTACAGTAGCTACTTTACAGTCCCTGTCATTCCAGTCTCTTCATCACCTTCATATTGATCTTTTCTTGGTTTTCTTTTTTCTTTGAATGGGTTCATTTTCCTGGTTCCTCCTATTTTGAGTAATTTTGGTGTGTGTCCTGGATGTTGTGAATATTAGGTTGTGGAGATTAGATTCTGCTATAATCCAAACAGTGTTGATTTTTTTTTTAATTTAGCATGTTAACAACTTGATTTGACTTGAATTACAAACTTGTTCTTAACTGCAGTGGACAGTGACTCAAGCCTCAATTTAGTTTCTTAGACCTACCTGTAAACTGCATTGAACTGCCCACACATGCAAGCCAGAGACTTGGGCTGAGTTTACAGTAGAATCAGGACCTGCCTCACTAGCTGTCTCTGCTCCTGGATTCACCTTCACTTCCCAGTGGCTGTTTCTATCCTGAGACCTTTCTCAGGCCAGAAGGACAATGAGATTGCTAATGAAGCTTTAGCCACTCTGCACCATACTATGTTCACGGACTTTCAAAACCAGAAAAATGGGGAACTTACCTGGTGCCAATACCCTCTGACATATTTTGCTACTCTCTAAAAATCTGTGGGCATTTTTTATTACTTTGAACTTTCATGTAGTTGACTTATGTATTATGTTCAGAATTGGAGGACACTTTGCATATTACTACAAAAGATCAAACAATTTCAATCAAATGCAAATAAAGAAAAGCTCACCTAAAATCTCACCATTCAAAAATACCCCTATTAGTTTGGGTGAACATTCTTACAGATGTGTGTGTGTGTGTGTGTGTGTGTGTGTGTGGATGGATAGATAGATAGATGATAGATAAATAGATAGATGTGGCACTTTACCCTAATGCATTTATACTGCAGATATAGTTGAATATACTTGAATATACTTTCTTTACTCAATAATATGTTTTTAAAAGTTTGTATATTAAAAAGTACATTTAATAATTTTCAAGTATTGTTTTACATAGTTTAATTTTCTCTTATTTGTATACGAAGAAAAATAAAAAGGCAAAAACCATAACAGTGTTCTCTCCCCATACTTTGTCTCTCATTCTTTTTTATTTCACAAATACTCATCACGGACCTACTATTTCCCATTTACTGTTATGGTCACTAAGAATAGAGAAGCATTCCTAATGGGGATATTCAGAGTAAAAACAACTAAGCAAATAAACAATTTAATACGGTTGTAGAGTGGCTACAAAATTCTCATGTGACATTGCATCTCAACGGAAGTTGCAGAACTTGTCAAGCTAACAAGGGTGCATCCAGGGCTTTAGGGGAAAATTCACCACCTCAGAGCAGCAGCCAGAGCACAGGTGTGCAGCACAGGGAGCAACAGTGAAATCCAGGAAGGGCCAGCTCTTGAAACTGCAGGGTTAGGACAGCAGTGGCCCCTCTCTTGCTGTGGTCAGGGCATGAGGACCCGACCTTGTAGTTGTGGCTTATTTGATGTGACGTGACTCACTAAGCAATCCTCCTACCTGCCCTTGAGTACTTGGTCATCATTGTGAGGCTCTGCAGGAGGCCAGCTGGCAGGAAATCTGTGTTGGACAGAGCAGCTCTCATAGCTCAGCCTAAAGTAAGTATTAGGGAATGCTTCCGTCAGCATAAAATTTATGTTCAAAAGAATGGAGGGAATTTTTAAATTTAGGCAGATGATAAGTAAAGCATAAGAAATAATGTCCAAGTAGATAAGGATTTTGTGATCATTCTGAATAAAATAAAGCAAGACAATGGGGCAATGAATGATGTGGGGAAATGGGGTTGGTATTCTCATGCTATTTAATCTAGAGTCAGTAAGGAGTTTTCTTTGAGGAAGCACAATTGAGGCAAAATATGAATGATGCAAGAGGCAGCCATGTAAAGGTCTGGGGGAAAGTGTTTAGGCAGAGTAGGCTTTTTGAGGGAGAATAGACCATAAATACAAGGAAAGGCAAGGACCTGTTTGGAAACAGTTGCAATAGTCCATATGAAAAGGGGTGGTGGCTGTTGCATGGACACATGAGTGAGATAGGATCATATCCAGGTTATTCTTCAGAAGAAGAGACAAAGGACTTTCTTGTAGACTGGATATGGAAGATGCAGAAAAGAAGGATGGTGACAACTCACAAGTTTCCCCCCTGAGAAACTGGAACTGTGTGCTCTGTGTTGAAGAGGGAATGACTAAACAAGTGTGTGGGGCAGGCCTGGGGAGGGGGGAAATGCTGGGGCATCAGTGATGCTGTTTCAGACTTTCTCAGAGTGTCATGTGTCCTTTTTGTTTTTTTTAATGTTTATTTTTTATTTTGAGAGACAGAGAAAACACACACATGTACACGTGAGCTAGGGAGGGGCAGAGAGAGGGGGGAGAGAGAGAATCCCAAGCAGGCTCCATGCCATGGGTTGCTCAATCCCACGAACTGTGAAATCATGACCTGAGCCGCAATCCAGAATTGGACACTCGACTGACTGAACCACCCAGGCAGCCCAGTTCTTCTTGTTTTTAATTGTTAGGTCCACATTGCTTCCTGATTGCACATTGAATTTCTCTATAATCATACACTCAGGAAATGCTATAGTTATGGCAGTTGAGGTAGAAGGAAAAATAGGAACAAACACCAAGAAAGCAAATCCAAACAATTTATTTTGACAAAGTAGGAACTCAAAGATACGTTACTTTCTGATAATACTGCAAACAAGAACAATTGAGTCTACGTTAGGTAATGTATTTTCAAGTCAGAACACATGTCTAATTAATTTAAATGGTGGCCAAAGTGATTCTAAATATATCAAATGCCCACCAAATTAGCATTTGTGTATAAAATCTATTTTAATTTACAATGGGCATTTCCCCAGAATGAAATGTAATTATGTTGACATAAAGCTATAATTTGCTAATCATAGAGTCACTCTTTCAAAAAAGTGCCTAGCTGCACACCACCTTTTAGACCGGAGAGGAAGGCTCCATGCGTTGGCGGGAACCCCTCCTTGAGATGTGAGCATGGTCCCTCGGGCACAGCATGCTCCATGCTGGCTCTCTTAACCTAGATCCTTCAGTTTCGTGATGATCTCCCCAATTGTCCCATGAGGGTGTGCCATGAGCTCCAGTCTGTGAAGCTGTGATGAGGTCTGTGAAGATAGGAAGTACTGACATGAGTAATAACCCCAAAGCCTGAAATATCACAAGCTAACTGGTCCTTTCTCCTGCTCTCCCACACCCTGTTGGGGCTGGCTTGGTTCTCACATCCTGCAGGCATGAGATTCACTTGATGGTAGATGTACACCATATTTGGCATTTTCTTTCCTGTTCCACTGAGCTTGTAACCCGACACTAATGACCATGAAATCCATGTTCTAAAAATCACAAAACTGCACAGAGGAAAAACCAACTTATTTTAAACTAAAGCAGTAATGGTACATAATTTACTACCTTGCAATGGTGGGATTTTAGTGAAAGGAAACCCCTCTGGCCAATAAATCTGATATTTTTCCTTTACATTTTGGCTTTCCAAAATGTTTAACAAATAGGACTTCATGGAGGTGGGGTAGGTGTTCTTCACAATGTTGTTCTGGGATATATTAGTTATAGCCTTTGTTTAGTCAAAGAATTAACTCAAAGTTTGCCTTTTGCAAGGACATTAAACTTTTTTTTTAATGCAGAAGAAATCTGGAGGAGACTGTGTTTCCTCACAGACCCTGATGCCTTGGAATCCTCCCTCCACTGGAATATTTAGAAAGGATGGTGAAATTTTCCTTTCCATGTTTTCATCAGTTTCAAAACAATGATTCATTTTTAATACAATATTCCCCCCAAATACGACTGGTGGTTTTTAACACTGCAGTTAAACGTTGAAAACAGCTACACATCAACAAATTAAACTTTAAGTTCTGTCGTTTAAGTCTGATTTCAACACATTTCCACACTGGAATGGAACGTAATACTGCAGCGGAATATTTGACTTATCAGGAGCATAAACAATGACACTTTTCTTGCAGACATGTAGCCACCCAAAGACTGAAAGTGTGGTCATGTAGAAAGGTCACATGGTCGTATTATGGATGCACAGATGCTTGTCAGAGGGAGTCCAGCTTCAATGCCACACAAGGGAAACTTCCCAATAGTTAGACTTACCAGAGGCCATGAATTGCCTTAACAGGCAGTCTTTCCTCACCCCTAAAATTGCTTTAGGAAACCTTGAGTTGTGTGCAGCAATTGAGAAGCTTACCATGGTAACCTTAAACAAGTTCTGGATTAAGTTCCAGTTACATTTCATTGATCTTTGTTTAGAGGTGAGAGTAAAGTCCATGTGACATTTGTGATAGTACCTAATACCCTGATGTCAATGTCACATCTCCCACTGTATGAAGAACCCCAAATGAAATGTCTTATACTTCTTGATAAATAAGTAGAAAATACGTAATTCTGAATAAAGGCCCACACATTTTAGAATGAAAATTAAAGTTTTATATTTCAGAGTTCTAATATTGGAATCTTTTCCAAAATTTAACATTTTATGATTTACTTAAATATAAAAATAAAATTAAAAACTTCTGGCTTGAGAATACTATTAAAAGAATGAAAAGACAAGGCATGGAATGGGAGAAAATATTTGCAAAACATATCTAAGAAAGGATCTGTATCTAAAATATACAAAGAACCCTTGAAAGAACAATAACTAAGCAAACAACCCAATTTTAAATGGGCAGAAGCCTGAAAAGAAATCTGCAAGATATGCAAGAGTGTGCAGATGAAAAATAGGTACATGAAAAGTTACTCAACATCAGTTGTCATCAGGGAAGTGCAAATTCAAACAGCAATGAGATAGCACTACACACTATCAGAATGACCCAAGTCCAGAATGCTGATGGCAGCAGGGGCTGGTGAGGATGTGGAGCAGCAGGAACTCTCACTCATTGTTGATGGGAACACAAAGTGGTGCAGCCACCGTGGACAGTTGGTGTTTTCCTACAAAGCTAGAATAGTTTTATCTTATGATCCAGTAATTGTGCTCATATTTACTCAATTGAGTTTAAAAGATATGTCCACACAAAATCTACAGACAAATGTTTAGAAGAGCTTTATTCATAATTTCCAAAAAGAAGCCATGAAGTTGTTATCAATAGTTGAATGGGTAAACAAAGTGTGGTACACCCATACAACTGAATATCTCTCAGCTATAAAATAAGTTACCAATTCACAAAAAGATATGGAGTAACTGAAAATGTTTATTACTAAGTAAAACAAGGCAATCTGAGAAGGCCACATACTATATAATTCCAACTATATGACATTCTAGAAAAGCCTAAACTATGGAAACACTAAATTGATTGATGGTTGCCATGGGATTGTAGTCAAAATAAAAATTGTCTGCAATTCCTATTCAGCAGCAAATATGTACATAGAGATGGTGGGGAAATATGTTCTATGGCCCACAGAAATATAAGGGTTTAATTGACAACATTTGATTATTTCATTGATGCTAATTTTTTAGACACACAAATTTTAAAGCTATTACAATTTTAAATGCCTAGTGTTGCATTCCAAATTATTAGAGAAATTACTAATTCACAACTTTTGTGTGTGTGACTTGCACAGGAAAGAAAAAGCATCTCCTTTCCCATTCTCCATCCCATTTCCTGAAGGCCAAGATATATTTCTGTAGATTGGCGCTTTCTCTCTCTCCCCCCCCCTCACACACACACACACACACACACACACACACATGGATTTGGGGAGGGTTACATGAAGAAAAAACAATTTGCTTGTATGACTCTCATCAAGATCTTTCCTGGGGAAATCTGGAATAATCTAAAGCATTAAGCTGTACCGTCTAATGGGAAAGCAAAAGGAAGGTCTTGAGGTGGAGCTTGTCAGAAGAGGGTAGTTCATATCAAGGCTCCCAGCAGTCTAAGCCCTTGTCAAATACCATTTCCCAGATGGGTTTATGTGGCTGTGGGTCCAGCATCTGACTGCTGTGTCTTGCAAGGAACATCTCCCCAACAAGACCAGGGGCAGCACCCAACCAGTGAGGCACCACCAGGCAGGCATGGCACAAGAAAGGAGACAATGGTCAGGAGGGCTGGCAGAAGTGGGTCCTGCCGGCTTGTAGGTCACACACACGTCCAGTGCTCTGATAGAACACTAAGAACCTCTGTGAACTGGGATTTCCCACATCCTGATATGTGGGACCTTCTGTTAGGTATGACTTAATTTACAAAAAAAGAAATATAATCCTCTTGCATTTAAACATTGTGGAATGGGGATGTTCTTGATTCTGAGATCCTATTAACTGAAACTTCATCACCAACAAACTTATGTTTTTCAGAGCAATAAGAGACCACATCACAGCAAATGCAGAACATCAGTTGTAAGATGTGTTCTGACTTCAGAAATATGGAAACATGAAAAACTATGCCTTAGAATGGAGTAAATAGTGGTTAAATTATTTTAGACAGAATTTAAATATAAAATATGTAGTTTATGAAGCTTCTTGAAGTTCCCTCAACACATTTTGAAAACCACTGACTCCAAATATCTCCAATCTAATTAGGTAATTTACCCCTTCTCTGGGAGCCAGTTTGAATGGAGGTGGGCAAGTTGGACAGAAGAGGAGGGGTCCTACTGGAACCTTGAGCACTTCCCTTTGCGCTGGGATCCCGGCCACCAGGGGGCTCCCCGAGACTGCCGGGGAAGGATCCAGGCCCAGGCGGGAGTGCACACCTGTCTGCCAAGCCCCTGAGGACCATGGCCATACAGAGCCCTCCCAGATCCACTGGCACACCATACAGCAATAAAGGGTAAGAGAAATAAATGTGTCCTTAGCATGTTGAGAGCTGACAGTCATCATCAGTCGGCATTAGCAAAGAAACACATGCAGAAGGATGGACCACCACATGGTATGAGAGAAAGAACATTAAATTGTAAAATAGGAAATCAGGTTCTAGTTTCAATTTAGCCACTTAAAAGTACTTTCAAAGCTCAGTCTCCTCCTCTGTGGAAGGGCAACACTGAGAGTTACCCTCTCTCCTCTTTTCTGCTAACAAAGCTCCCTCACTTTCCTGCCCCAGCTGGACGTTAAATAAGAGCAATATGGTAAGTACCTGGTCATTTTCTTTTATCCAAAAACTTCAAGAAAACCAAGAAAGATATAAGAATTTCCAGGCAAGTGTTTTCAAAGTACAATATCTTCATTTATATAGAGAAAAAGAGTCCATTTTTTTCCTCAAATAAAGATTTGGTGACACTTTACCTATGGCATTGAAGAGTAGTTAAGTGGCTTCCTCAAGGAAAACATCAAAATTTGATCTGCACTTTTTGTGTGTTACTAATACCACACAAACCTGTATAACACGTTTAAAAGAAAGCAGAGGCTAAATAATTAATTATTCCCTTATCATCACTTTCAGGAAACTCAGCAAATTAGTGCCTTAAGATATTCATATTGTCTCAGAAAGTTGAGTTACTGAATATTTTTAAAGCTTTTCCTCAAGCTTTGCTATTAGTTAGAAGAAAAAGCCTTCTACGTTAATGATGATAGATCAAATGCTCACACATGTCATCCTTCCCTCCCAAGAAACCATCACTATTAGAGTACAGCACAACCAAATAAAGGAAGCCACAGTCTGTGAAATGTCAGAGGCCTGTGGAGACGAGGCACAGAACCCCAGGCAGTGAGATTCCAGGACACTGGCATAGAGGAGAATGCAGCCAGCTACCTGAAAACAGAGGGATCAATTGAAATCTGTACTTTGAATTGTACACCCCATTACTCCACCTCTGCTCCGTCACTGGTGTTTAAAACACCGGCAAGCAAGCACCATCTGTCCAGTGGGGAGGGGAGCTTTTTCTTCCAGATAAAGGATGTAGTCTAGACCAAAGACCTCACGTTCCAATGTTCAGGAAATCTCCAACATAAAGATTGACTCCCTGTCAATTTACCCCAAAGAAAACCCCTGAACAAGCCTTACTAGAATAACAAATATTCCATTCACCTTTCTAATGGGACACTGTTAAATGTGAACAGAAAATAAAGAATCACCAGACATTTAAGGGCAACTACCTCCTGGTGAAAAGGACATGGACATAAACCAGCAGATGTGATTATTCTCAGGAAACTAAGCCCCTAGCAAAATGAGACACAAATAGCATTTGTGTGTTATTGTTCACCTACTGGCACTGTTTAGAGTTTCAGCCGATGTATCACTTTGATATATTTTTAATTAGTAGGATAAATCATATGAAATTACCACTCTCATAGGTAAAAATAGTTAAATATTACCAATGTCACATGTTCAACATAATAACTTTTTTTAAAAAAATAGAAAGGATAGAATTAATGCAATATCTAGTGCAGCAGCAAAGGAGAACCAAGAATGGAGGATTTTATAATTGTGTAAGAATAGCAAGATCTGAGTTTTAATGTTTACAAAACAAGATGACACGCAGTGTCTTGTTTGATCTTTAAACCACTCTGTAAGTATAATTATTAATATATGTAAAAATTTAACCGATGAGAAATCCAAGACCAAATAAATGAAGCTACTTGTTGGAACACAACTCTAATTTGGCAAATAATTAGTGGAGACGGGACCAGAGCTCCAGCTGACTGACTCCATGCCTTTGATGTCCATCACCCAAAAGAAATCAGCCAAGATGGAATCTCAGGGCACTGCAATACAGAGGTAGAGGGAAGGGAGTAGTAGGGGACAATATACAAACAGAGGTAAGAGAAGAAAGCCTGAAACACAGGAACTTAAGTTCACAGAGCCAGAACTTGCATGAAACAATGCAATAAGAGAGCATCGTGCTGGCAACAGACTCTTGAGCTGACCCAGGGGAAGAACACTCATGACACTGAATCCAAGAAGGATAAACTTGAGATACTCCAGATGTGAAGCAATTAAACCCTCGCTTGGAAGGAATGACCCAGATAACTGCAAAATGTCCATGTTAAGAAATTAAAATGTATAAACCCACGTAAAAATATAGGAAAGAAAAGACAAACTCTTGTCAGATTTCTGGAGGCTACTTAAGCAAAGGTGGCACACATACATACATATATCACATGTATACAGAGAGACATGTGCATATGCATGCACCTACACATGTGCAAGCACACACACATACACACATAAACATGCACACTTGTGTGTGCACACATACTCCCACGCACACACACATGAACACACATGTACGTACCTGTGTGTGCACACATGTGAATAGGTGCATGTAAACACACACCCACAGTGAGCCATGCTAAACAACATCAAACGAGGCCCTTGAGCAGCTGGGGGTGTGCCCTTGTCAGGACGACTCTGGCCTCCCGGCCTTCCTGTGCTTCCTGTCTAGAGCTAAGTCCCATTCACATACTACGGCCATGTGTTTGCTAAGACCAGCTCAGCTCCCATGGACCCAGAGGAATCCTGTGACTCCTCAGACCTGATTTCATTTTCATTTCCGTGTGCAGCCTCTAGGACAGAGAGAGAAAATGTATGCAGGGGATGAATGGAGACGGTGCCTGGAGACAGTAACTTTCAGAATGCCCCAGTACCAACTGTTTACAAATATTCACGCAACAATTAAAGAAATGGCTGCAACTGGAAAGCAGACTGCAAGCGTAAGCCTGAGAAAAGAGCGGAGGCCTCATGTTTACCAAGATGTGAAGTGCCACCACTCCTGTTGATACAGCCCCACTGAGGTTTACACGCATTCTGTGCTCCCTCCCCAGCTGTAAGCCTCTGCTCAAAAGACAGACACTCCACTGGAGAAAGAGCAGTGACTTTGGTGCGGCCTTGGAACCAGCACCTGACTCGTCTCTACCCCAGCAGGTGGCTGGGGCTTCGAGCTCCTCCGGAGTGCCTGCCCTGGCGCTGCCAGAAGGTCAGTGGGGGACTCAGCAGACAGGCTAGTCCAGGCCCTCTGGGGTCAAGGGGCAGTTTGTCCTCCGTGCGGCTCAGTGAGGCTACCGGGGATGGTCACAAAAGCTGTGCTCTGGCACCCAACTTTGCCTAAGTGCTTCAGATTTTTCATTCCAAATGAATACAAACTTTCTTGATCTTTCAAATAATCTGTTTGGAAATGTATAGAAACAAAACAAGTTGAAATTTTGTGACTCCCAAGAAAAAATATTCAATGTTAGCAGACCTAGCAACATGCCCTAGGTCACATGCCTTGTGACCTAGGGCATGTTGGGTTATTAATGCCAATGATTTCAGATGCAATGCTCTGGTGCACTCAACATTCCCCAGCTTGTATAATAAAGAACAACGTGACAGGCTCTTTGCTGTTCTTCTAACTTCGTGAACATCAGTGAGTTGCCTGCCTCAGGCTGCTTACTTCTTTTGGAAAAAAAGGGGTGCCATTTGCCAGACTCTAGACCCCAAGAGGACGGATTCAAGCAAAGGGCATAGAGCACACTAACTAAAATATACAGGCCTGGGGATTAGTGTTGATTATTTTTAGATATCATGACCTTGGCTTTATTGACACCTTATATTAAACAGACCTCACTTGCCAAATGCCATAGGATACAGCGCTTTGAAAGTTCCTGTGAGCTAAGACTGTTGTGTAAGCAAAACAATGAGACAATGAAAGAGAATATCACGCATCCCAACGCAGCATAGCCACCCTGAAAGCCTCAGCATGTAAATTTATGTGGCACCATGTTTTCTTTTAGAAATGTGTTTGGATTTTAAAGATTTTTAGTAGATTTTATTATGTAAGCTGTATGTACTGCAGTGTCTTAATTAAAGATTTTAAAATGTTGAGCAAAATGCTCACCAGTCTAGTTTGTAATATATATAATAAACCTGTCATATAATTTATTTTTTTAGAACACACTTCTGATACAAATTGCTCTTGGAACTTTTATTTAGAATTTAAGGTCATTTGAAGGTTAGTGTAATGTAAACAAAATTCTCCAAAATGCTAGGGTCCTTTTTTGGGGTGTTGCGTTCCTATAAACCATAATCAAGCCAGGTTGTGTCAGCTATTGGAAAAACAAATCTTTCTTGGCCTGGGAGCTCAAATGCCTCGGGCTATGCCAGTTGAAGTTTTCATTACTGAGTCATAAATTCCTAAATGCAGTGTATTCTAGAAAAACAGACACACCTTTAACATCAACATTTTGATTTGATAAAAGCCTCAAATATTTCTCTTGCAATAAAAGTTACAAAAAGATGATCTTGATTCAAAGAAGAAACTTATGGAGGGTCTGTGCTCTCTCAGTGCCCTTGGCCTATTGCAAGTTTGAAATAGAGCAAGTCCATCAGGAAGCAGCTGGACTTGAGTGGGAAGAATCCCGAGCCCCTTTCCACCTGCACTAGGTTCCAGAACTTGGGCATTCTTTTCCAAACTCCAATTCTCTTCTAGTTAACAGAAAATAACACTATTTACCTGTTAGGGCCAATGCGTGGATTAAATGTGCTGCCTGGTGAGGTGCCTAGAATGGTGTTTGACCCAGAAGGAGGAATCAATACACAGATTCATTCAGTACTGGGTGCTGGGCAAGTAAGGGCAAAGGCAGAAAATACTGGAACTTCAGAAAGCCACACATAATTCCCTACGGCAGCATGCCAGGAGTGCGTGAGGAGAGGCGTGACCGCAGGAGCAAGCAGGAGTCAGATCCAGAGGGGCCCAGCACTCCGTACCCACTAATGTGATTCTTTATTCCGTCTCCTATGATCATCTGTGCACATCTGCAACCCTGCAACGCAGTTACGTATAAATATTCCGCCTTTCCTTCGCCAATCTAAGAGCAATTTAGATATAGGAACAGCATCTTATTTCTTCAGCCCACCAGGTATCAATCAAGAATTCCTTAACAGGAATTTCCGTAACAGGAAAATGTGCAAATTATTTCTTATTTTTTATTTTCTTATTTCTTATTACTTCACTGTTCTTATTTGGGGAAGAGAAGCTGGTATGAGTAGGCTTTGCGTTCCAGTTCCTCCAGGAACCTGAATGCAAGCTAGTCTAAAGAAGAATTAATATTCCAGTTAAATAACTAACCAGTAGAAACATGTCTCTGTTGTAAATATTTGAAAGTATTATTAATTTTTGTTTTGTTGCTTTCTGTAACATAAGCATATGTGATCAAGCTGACCTGGGTGTGTGGTAGCCTTCGGCTCTCAAGAGCAATTATTAAGTTTTATTAGAAGCTCACTGGAGATGGGTAGTCAGAACTGACTGAATCTTTCCTGTGGGAGGCAGCTGCTGAGGTGGCCCCCCAGTGATCCTGTCTCCTGGTATTCATGCCTTTGTATAAACTCTCATTAGAGTGGGCTGAACCTAGTGACCTACTTCTAATAAACAGAATGTGCAAAAGTGAGGGCAGGTTCCTTCCAAGCTGAGGCTGCAGGAAGACTCTGGGTTCCATCTTGCTTGGGATCTCCCATTCTCTTGCTCTGATGGAGGCCAGACATTAACTGTGAGCCACTCTCTGGAGATGCTGATGGGTCAAGAAACCGAGAGGGGCTAAATAGCCAAAAGCCAAAGGCACTGACGCCCTCAATCCAACAGCCCCAGTGGAAGCAAACCCTGCCAACAACCTCAGAGTGAGCATGAAAGCAGACCCTCAGCTAAGCCTTCAGATGAGACCACATCCCTGCCTGACAACACTATTGTGGATTTGTGCAAATGTTGGGGGTGGAAGCACCCAACTATGTCACCCCTTGGATTCCTAAAGCACAAAAATGTTTGTTGTTTTAATCCACTAAGCTTTGGAGTAATTTATTATGTAGTGTTAGATAACAAATATATTCCTCCACCCTGAATTCTCACTTTTAAAAAGTATCCACCAAATTATGTAGGGATTAAGTAACCCAAAATCTTCAACTTACTCTCAGATGGTTCAGAAACAATAATAAGCACATATATGAAAATATATAAAGATATTTGCAATAATAAGCAAATGGGGAAAATGTAAACAACTAATGTAAAAGGGGAAATGGTAGATGAGAGTTCCTTATATTATTGTTAGAATTGTTTCAACTTCATCACAATAAAAAAATCACCAATAAGGTCAATAAATAAAGACCAGTTTAAGTGGTGCCTGGGTGGCTCAGTCAGTAGAGCATCCGACTTCGGCTTAGGTCATGATCTCACGGTTCATGAGTTCGAGCCCTGCATGGTGCTTTGTGCTGACAGCTCAGAGCCTGGAGTTTGCTTCAGATTCTGTGTCTCCCTCTCTCTCTGCCCCTCCCCTGTTCATACTCTGTCTCTCTTTCTCAAAAATAAATAATAAGAACATTAAAAAATGTTTTAAAAAAGAGACCAGTTTAAGAAGAGAATGGTTAAAACTTATAAAAGTGAAGATTAACAAAGCTGTGTGAATAAACAAAAAATACAAAAACAATATAAGTAATGTGAAAACAAAATTTCTGTGACTATGTGAGGTAATAAATAACTAGATGTACTGTGAAGATCATTTTTCAATGTTTACAAATATCAAATCATTAAATTGTCCACCTGAAACTAATATAATGTTGTGTCAACTATAATAACCTCAATAATAATTTTTAACTAAAAAAAATTGAGGGATATCTGGGTGGCTCAGTCAAATGTCCAACTCGATCTCAGCTCAGGTTTTGATCTCAGGGTCATTAGGTCAAGCTTCATGCTGGGCTCTACACTAGGCATAAAGCCTACTTAAAAAATTTTTTGTTTAAGAAATTACATTAAAAAAACAAGCAAGCTTTTATTTTTGATTAGATAAGAATATGTTACAGTATATGGAATCCTGTGGCCAACATACCAAATATAACAAGATTTTGAAAACCTTGCGCTATTATCTAGTCCACAGTAACAATAGCTATTAAGAAAAAAAATCTCACTTGCATGAATAAAGAAAAATTGTACAAGACAAAAGCATTAGAGTTGATTTATAAATAAATTAGTTTTCTTTTGGAAAATCTAAAAAACTTCTGAAAAACACAGGGATATTAGCTATTTACACTACTTTGCTTCACAGAGTCATCTTAATGAACAAAAACATACCCACCTTTATATCCTTCCCTATATAATTCTATCAGCAGCATTCCTCTGCGATTTTTTTGAATACATATCTTACTGGAAATACATATGTCTACTGATGCTAAACATATTTGTATAACTTTGTTAAATGGTTTCTTAATATATATCAGAAGTTTTAAAATATAACTTTGCCTTAGTATTTCAGCAGTTTCTCTGGCCGAGTGGGGTGCTACAAGAAAATCGTAACCCAAAGTTGTACATGACAGTGATGTGCAGAACAGCAAAAGCCTGGAAATAATCTGTATGTATAACTACGAGAAATGATTTCAAAGTGGGAAAAAATGGGGACCTACTAAAAATCTAAAAAGCAATGTATAAAATAGTAATGTACAATGTAATCTCAATCACGTTTTATTCCATATAAAGCCTTAGAAGAAATGCTATTTTTTTCTTAATACTATTGCATATTTCCAAATCTACTTGTGAGAGTAATATAGTCATGTGTGTATATGCTATGCACTATAAAACATGTATATGCTATAGAATATACAATAATAATACTGCATTATCTTGGAGGCCAAATGAGAATTGCTTATCTGATATTTTCTTTAATAATTAAGACAAGTAAGAAAACATATCATTTGTGTTAAAAATTTTTTTGGTAAACAATAGACTTAATTTGTTAAAGTGCACACCAGGGGAAAATAAAAAAAGAGTTTTTGTTTTCATTTTTAAAGAGTATTCGTGTCTGCCAAAATTCAAGAGTGATTACATTCAGAATTTATTTTTCTAAGAATATTTATAAGTAGTCTAGAGAGAGATACTTTATTTTTATACTCTTAGAATACAGTACACATGTCAAATATAATTGAAATAATACTAAACTAGTTTTTACATGCAAATTGTATCTCCATGTTGGCTTCAAACCATTTGCTGATAAGATTTTTTAGGTAAAAGCAAAGTTTACATTCCTCCACAATATCAGCATTTTCCTTCCGAGTCATTTGTGTCCCACAGTCTAATCAATGGACAATCCTCAAAATGAGAATTGGTGCTGGCTTTCTTCTGACTCTCTTGCACGAGGCCTACAAGGCTTCCCCTCCAGTGTGCAACATTGCTGGGCAATGTCCAGAGAGGCGATTCCAGTGACACCACCGTTATCTCAAGGACCACTGGCTCCTGGTGTGATTTCATCAGTGACTCCCAGCCAGGTGTGCTGCTAATGTCTGCAGATACCCTTGTCACAATGGGGCCTCCAGCGGGTAGAGGGCAGAGATACTGCCCAGTACCCTGCAGTACACAGCTCGTACCCCAGGGAATTATTCAGTTCAAAATGCTAGCAGGGCTGAGGTTGAGAAACGCTGAATTAAATGAAACCTCAAAATGAGGCTTCTCTATCTCTCTCTCTCTCTCTCTCTCTCTCTTTTTACGTTTGTATGTCCTCTCAATTATCAGATGACAGACTGTAGGCAGATGCATCACTAAGGGCCACCAACTGTCTTCATTAATGTAAGTAAATGGGTGACTTAAAGGTACCTTTGCTTCAGCAGCAGCAACAACAACAAAAATAATCTGGTTAAAAATGAGCACAACACTTGAACAGACGTTTCTCCAAAGAAGATACACAATGGCCAATAACTAGGAAAGTGTGCTCAACACCATGAATCATTAGAGAAATGCAAATAAAAACCACAATGAAAGATAATTTCATACTCATTAGGATAACTACAATAAGAAGAATAGAAAAGAGCAAGTGTTGGCAAGGATGTGGAGAAATCAGAACCCTTTACACTGTTGGTGGGATTGTAAATTAGTGCAGCCACTGTGGAAAGCAGTATGGAGTTTCCTCAGATCATTAAAAATAAAAACACCGTATGATCCAGCATCCTGCTTCTGGGTTTATACCCAAAAGAATTCAAAGCAGGATCCCCAAGACAGTCTGCATTCCCATGTTTTCACTGCAGCCTTATTCACATGAGCCAAGAGGCGGAAGCAAACTCAAGGTCCATTGACAGATGAATAGATAAAAAAACATGTAGTCTGAACATACAATGGATTATTGTTCAGCTTAAAAAAAAAAGAAGGAAGTTTTGACACATGCT
This sequence comes from Cryptoprocta ferox, assembly GCA_028646485.1. Taxonomy (NCBI): domain Eukaryota; kingdom Metazoa; phylum Chordata; class Mammalia; order Carnivora; family Eupleridae; genus Cryptoprocta; species Cryptoprocta ferox. The sequence goes on along the minus strand of CM053576.1, from coordinate 132,734,655 downwards.
ACAACATAGATAAAGTTCAAGGATCTTATGCTAAGTAAAATAAGCCCATCACAAAAGGACAAAGGCTGATGATTCCATTCAGATGAGGTGTGTCAGGTAGTCAAACATCACAGAAACCCAAAGTAGAAAGGTGATTGCCCAGGGCTGGGGAGGAGAGGTGTGCTTAGTGTTTGATGGGTGTGCTTAGTGTTTTCAGTTTTGTTAAGACTGAGAAGATCCAGAGATGTGTTGCAGAACAATGGAGGTATGCTTAACACTCCTCAAAGGTGCGCTTAGAAATGTTTTAGGTGGTAAATTTCACATCATGTGATTAAATCACAATTAGAAATAAAATTTCAAGTTTTTAAAAAGCACATGTGCTTACCCCATCATGGAGGCACAATCACCCAGACCAGTAGAAGCTTCACGATGGCAGGTGGAAGGCCAGCAGTGGGACGGAGGGTCCTTTGACATCTGCCCCATGACCTGCATTTGTAGATTTGCTGTCACTGCCTATATGGCCAGATGACAGCCAGCTTTCCTCTCCTCTATTTGCACCTGCTCCTATCCCCCTTCCCTCAAAACCCCAACCCATTCCCCCACTTAGCCATCCCTAACCCTCTGTAACTAGCAGAACCGAAACTTGTTCAGCTAGTATAAGAGAGCAGTCTGCTGTGAGAGCCTTTCCTAGAAGCAGGGCCGCGGGCTGCTAAGGACTGGCTCTATGATCGGTGGGATGTAGAGAATTAAGTTGGAGAGAATGTAAGTGTTGCAGTCATTATTAGGGAATAAGCCAAGGAAATGTGGCACTGTTTCCTCAGCAAGAGAACTAAAAAGGAAAGCAGAAATATTTATTGAGTATAAAGTATATACTTACCTTTTTTGGATACTTCATAACCTGTGAAGAAACCTGGTGGTCAAAACCATCAAGGGTCTGGCCTGAGGCCCCCTTGCTGCCTCGCTGCTTCTTGGCCAGCCTCTCTGAACCCTGTATCTGGGCTTTCCCCACACTAAGGGCATCTAGCTTATTTGAACACTGTTAGCAATTTTTCCATTTTAACCAAATTTTTACAGATCTCCCATTCAGACCAGGGAGGATGCCCTGGTGGTAACATTTTCCCACACACCATCATTATTTTTATGAATAAAGCTGATATAAGTATTTACATGCATGTTTTCTTTTTGCACACTTGCATACTCTACCTAATATCAGATGATAGTGTTCGTTTTTCCCAGGAAGATATCTAGGAATTGACTGTTGGTCATTAGGTTGGTACATTTGACTTTGAGAAATGGCGGCACAATGTCCTTAAGTGGCTGCAGTGTTCTCGGCGGCCATGCAGGAGGGTGGACAGCTCTCGTCTTTGCTGTGGACACCCAGTGGTCTTCGTGGAGAGAGAGCCTCCCAGAGGGAGTGCAGGTCCTCAACTTCTGGGACCCTGGGGTCTTCAAACTGCTGTCTAGCTCTCATGTGGCCTTCACCAATCAGCCTGCAGTCCCGTTTCTCAGTAAAGCTTGGGACTGGCTGCTCCTCACTCCTGGAAAATCAGCAGTGACCTTAACTTCCTTGACCATGTCACAAGAGGATCTATCTGTGTGTTCTAGACAGATAGATCCAGACTCCCGTGTTCCATGGCAACACATGGACCATACCGGCACTTTCTGCCTCTGCAGAACATTTAAATCCTTAACGATGCCTACCAGTGTGGAGGCTCACATCATTCTGGCGGCCTCCAGAAGCCCCTTTCAGGGCACCTTCCTTCAACCAATGCTCAGAGTGACTATAAATAGACCACAGAGGCCCAGCTCTGCTAGTTGGAATTATAAACAGTCCTCCCAGGGACATTATTTCCCTTCAGAAAACATCTGACTCCTAAAATTTTCTAACTTTGGGGGAGGCAAAGAAAGAGAGGGTTATTTTAGAAAGTATTTTTAACCTTCCAATTTTACACAATCTTGGCCCTTCTGTGGCCCATATAGACAGTTTCCCATAACTAATACATACCATGAGCCTGAGGAGAGGGTTGATTTAAAAAAATCACCAAGACTTAAAATGTATTTTCACTACCAGCTCATAACCTGTGTTTAATGAATAACTGAATCAATAGAAATTAGTTCTTCACTGTGACTCTGTGGATATTTTGATTGGCTCTGGGGGCACGGCAGGAACAGGAGATGGGGGAGCATAGGTGGTGACTCTCTCTGTAGGTTCAGAGACTAAAATCGGGCAGGAGAGCTCCTAAAGGATCAGGAGCCTGGCGCTCGTGTCTCACAACAGATTCACAGCTACCGGTTTTCAAAGGAAGAAGCCTGTGCAGTATAGACACAGACACATACTTGCCTGAGTAGATATTCATGAGACATCACTGCTGATTACATGCACCTTTAATCAACTAGAGAGAACACCTAATGCAAAAAAGAAACACATTCAAGATTCCTTTTTTTTTTTTTTTTTTGGCCAACATTCTCTCTACCCCATGTTTGTATTTGCATGTATTTGTTTGTATTTCCATACGCCCTTCCAGTCCTCGTTCATATGTATAAATCATGTTTACTTGATTTGAATCATTACCTAGAGAAAATACTCTGATAGGGCATCCCTTTCACTCTATACTCCATCATAAGTATTATACTGTGTTGCTATATTGTTAGCACTTTGTTGGGATTATTGCTCAATGTTCTAAAGAGTGACTTTGTATAATTCCCTTACACTTTCTGCTATCACTGGACATGTAGGTCACATTATGGTAATTCATATTGGAACGAGTACCTTTATTATCGTTTCACTCTCCCTCTAGATTATTTTCTTGAGATGCATGTCCCTATATTTAGCCAAGGTATCTCAGAGATAGTTAATAGTTTTTAGAAACTAATGGGGGCTCCTGGGTGGCTCAGTCAGTTGAGCGTCCGACTTCGACTCAGGTGATGATCTCACAGTTCGTGGTTCAAGCCCCGCATCGGGCTCTGTGCTGACAGGTAGTTCAGAGCCTGGAGCCTGTCTTAAGATTCTGTATCTCTCTCTCTCTCTCTGACCCTCTCCTGCTCACACTGTCTCTCTCTCTCGCTCTCTCTCTCTCTCAAAAAAAAAAAAAAAAGAAAGAAAGAAAGAAAGAAAGAAAGAAAGAAACATTAGAATCTAATGCATATTTAGGGCTTGATGATTTGAACCACCCTCATACTTGAGTGAGAGAAACATGGGACTTCTCTTCTCTCAAAGTAGCTCTTCTCTAGCCCCCTTTCCTCCTCTTCCCTGTGCTTTGAAGGCTGGCTTGTCTCCAGCCCCACAGCCAGGCCTTGCATCTCACCCACATGCTCTTTTCTCACTATCTGGTCCTAAAAGGCCCTCTCAGGTTCTCTGAGCAGAAGCTGGCCCCTGCAGGGGGGCTTAGCAAATAACAAATAACCAGAATTCAGCCCCTAACTGAGTCGGTAACACAACTAGTCTGCACACCTCAGTGCTCCACATCAATCACCAAGACGCTTCCTGCTGGCTCAGGATTGGCGCTCCAGTTGCAGCGACCCCAGCCATGCTTCCCTGCCCAGCCCCTCAGCATGTGCCTCCCCCGCCACCCACTGAGGACTCAGTCTCAGACTGTCACTGACAGCTGCACCCCTAAAATGCCCTCCCATTCTCCAGAGTGAAGAACCACTGTCCTCTGTCTCAGCTCCTACATCTCACTCAGACACGATGCTGATTCTTTCTTGAGAGAACCAAGGTCAGAAATCTAGGACATCCCTGGGCTCCTGAGTTCCACACCCACCAGTCTGTCAGCATTTGGACTCAGATGCTCCTCTTGCCTCTCAGGGCAGCAGCCGGACTGGTCCAGATGAGCTGCCTCCCTCCAGGGCCTGCATCCTGCAGTTGTGCTCCCACTTGGCAGCATCAGCCCCTGCAGAGAAGCCTCCCCCTTCTGCGCCCACTGACTTCCCTTTGTCATCTTCAGAGCTGGCTCTTCCCTGGTTCTCTCTCATGTCTCCCTCCACGAGATCCCTTGTCCTGCCCTCAACTCACCCCTGGAACAGCAATTGGCAAGACTGTCAACGACTTCCATGCCAGTGACCTCCCCTCCGACTTCGCCTTATTTGACATCGCTGTGCAGCTGGTCACACTGCTGGTGCCTCTCATGTTGACTGTTTTTCTTTCCTGGCTTTCATTTCACGAAGTCTTCCTGACTTTTGCCTACTTGGCTGACCACTCACACCGCAGTCCTGTGCTCACTCCAGCACAGAGCCCTCCCCAGGACCTGCCTCTCTCTCTTCTTCTGTACTTTACCTCGGGTCAGTGCAAGTGTCTTCTCTGGCCTTTAGATTTGCAGACTCAGCTCTTCCCTGGAGATCCCATTGCTAATGAGCACCTGGGACTTCCCAGAGAAGGCTGCTGTCCCCCCGCATTTAAGCAAACGTGCCCCCTTCCTTGCACTGCTTTGGCCCTTACCCCTCCCTCACTCTTGCCTTCAGGGTTCCACACATTAGGAAGTTGGGGGTTTCCACTGCGGCCTCTGCTCGGTTGCCCTTCCGTGACTGCCGCTCTCCAGCACTGGATCATTCTCCTGCCAAGAATCCTGTAAAGTCCTGAAACTCTGGATCTTGGCCCATATGACACTAAACCCAGGTTGTATTTACAGCCCTTTGCCCCAAAGAGGACATGTGTTTGCTGTGCCTGCTTCCAGGTTTTACACTTTACAGTTGGGGTTCGGGGGCCACAGAGGCATGTGAACTAAAACCGCAGGGTGAAGCATTGTGTGATGTTTTCTCTTTCAACTTGTTTCCCCTCCACTGGAGACGGGAGTGCACGTCCGCAGGGCTGGTCTCCTTTTCAGGTGCTGTAGTCGTCGCTCTTCGAGGACCTGACTTCACAAAAACTATTTCTGCCTCCTGTCTCTAAAATGAAATCCATACTTCTGGCCATGAAGATGTAAGGCTCTCCTTTAGCCAGTCAAGACTCAGCTGTTCTTGCAGATCAGACTTCCAAGGCTCACCATATTTTTCTACGTGCTCAGCCATAAATTGTAAAATGATTTATTTGCTTCATTTTTTTCTGGCGTCTTTGTGTGTTCTGTGCCGGGGAGGGTCCCTGGCCCACATATGTGTCATATCACAGAGCATAAGCCCTCTCTCTATCATGTATTGCTCATTGCAGTTAGAGACTTTGTGTAATTCTCAACCAATTTAGTCAAAATGCAACATGATACAAATATACAAAACAAAAATAAAACAAATCCCAATGTAGGTAAGGAGAGGCTTTATTTGGGCAGCTTATTTCACAAAGAAGAGGGGACTTTACAGCAATAGGGAAGGTCCTCTGGCCCCAAGACCTTTAAACATCTCATTGTAGGGCCAAGAGGGCTCTTCCTTCCTGAGGAGGAATAAACAGGCTAAGAAGAACAGGGTGGGTCACGGACAAGCCTGATGGGCAGGAGGTCAGAGAATATTGTATGGCGAGGTCAGCCATTGGGGGGGGAGCGGTACGGGGGTTGTTCCTCTTTTCGGTGCTCAAAGGAGGGCCAAAGGTCAGGGCCTGGGGGAAGGGAGAATCTTCCCCAAAGTTTGGCTAAACAAGCATTTTGTTCCACAGGTCAGTGGAGACAAAGCAGTTCAGCAAAATCGTTTAGGGGACGTGGGGGACCCTGGGGGATGTGCATCTAGCCTTGCCACTGGTGAACAAGGGGCTCTGTACGTCTCATGTAAGAATGTGGGGAAGGAGCAGGCAGATTTTTCCTGGAACACCAGGCCTTACCTTTCCTCTTTTTCAGGAGCTTGGGCTGGGGCAAAGGCAACATGGTCAGCAGCTAGAGAAATAACTTTTGTCCAGGGTAGATTTCTTTCTGTGTCCAAAGTCTAACTTTTGTGGACTTCTCTGAGCTACGATTTTGTTGGTTCTTATTTCAGATCCTTTATCACCAACCATAGCAGAATTGGCCCATGACCCGTCTGTAAGCCTGCTGGCAGGTGCTTGACCTCTGCACCGTCAGCTGCGCTCACTGAGGAGGTGGGTGGACAGGGCATCTTCTTCAGTGGCTGCTTCTCAGATTCTAAACTGAAAATGGACTTCATTTAGCAGAACATGGGAGTCTTAGTGAAACCATGATAATCTCCTGGGAAGCACAAGTTAGGGATTTTAATCACTTTGTTTCTAGAATTATGTGGTTTGGGCCTGTAGGCATATATCATGAACTCAATCTTTTTCAACGAAACTTTAAAAAATCCTATGTTTAAGAAACCTGTCAAATATTGTTGAACATTAAGAACCTGGTCCAAGTGGGCGCCACCTAACTACTGCAACTGCAGGTCTGGCCTGGGCAGTGTACATTGCTAGTTTCAGCAGAGGGTCCGGGCAAGAGTTCCTTTTTCAGTCCGTCACACAAAACTGAGGAGTGGCAAGCAACTCCCGTGACATTTGCTGTTACTTCTATTGGGTGAAAGACAATTGCTTTTAATGATTTAAAAATAAAAGGTTATCTGTTAACATGTGCTCCAGGAAAGTTATTCTCCAGGTGTGTGAACTGATGTGGATGGTTTCTAAGTTGCCTTTGTTTTAGGACTTACCTAATATTTACCGTCCACATTGTAATGCACTGACCTTGTTTCTAAGGAGTCACCAGTGTAATTTCATGGGAATGTCTCTTTTTCAGGATTTACATTATAATTATAATCTCCTTGGAGGCTCTAGGAGAGAAATTCCAGCTAGTTTGGCAAAGGTAAGCCAGAACAAAACAAGAACAAGCGATATCATGGTTATGTTTATATTTACTCTTTGGGAAAAAATTAATTTGTACTTGAATTCTTATGTTAGTTGTTACCATTACTAAGAAAATAAAATGTGATATAAAATGTTAGACCAAAAAGTCTCATTGCACAACTTCAGCACCCTAACACACAAAATATTTCCACCTCCATTTTCTTTCCAGTTTCTGAACATACACAGAGTTTACTCAGCTTTGGCCATAGTACACATGGGGTGTGGGTCCTCAACTTTCTCTGAACAGTTTATCATAGGCATCCTTCTGTGCTGTTATTTTGCTGCCATAATCAAAATTTTAATGGCTAAGGATTATCTCAGTTTCTTAATACTGAAAAATAAAATGTCAGTATAGCTGTGAGCAAAATAATACAAGAATGGAAGAAATACAACCCTAAGCTTTAGGCTTTTAAAAGCTAAATGTTATTACATGCACAGCCAACATAGCTGGTTTTTTCCTATACTCATAGACTTTAAAACTCATTAATGGGGCTCAGTCGGTTAAGCGGCCGACTTTGGCTCAGGTCATGATCTCTCAGTCTGTGAGTTCAAGCCCTGTGTGGTGACAGCTCAGAGCCTGGAGTCTGCTTTGGATTCTGTGTCTTCCTCTCTCTCTGTCCCTTCCCCACTAATGCTCTGTCTCTTTCTCAAAAATAACTAAACATTAGGAAAAATTTAAAAATTAAAAAATTAAATTCATTAGCTATATTGGAATAAAATCAGTTTATCTCATTGTTGCATCCTTAATTTCGTTTCTGCAGCATAAACTCCCTGTTGCCTGGGTCCTACTGGGTTAGTATGTTAAAACAAAGATGTTAAACTCAACTCCCCCCCACCATTCTCAGGGTCCCCTGCATTCCCACAGTTTAAAATGTATTTTAAACTTTATCCTTTACCACATTCTTTTTTTTTTAGATTACATACATGTAATTAGGAAAATAAATTCAGGTGGAGGCTGTATTTACATGGATGGGTACATTGCAGAGCAGTTAAGGTCTGTAGAAGAAGGTATTCTTCCTCTGTATGTGCTTATTCTGGGAGTAAAGCACTACTGTTTTAGAATAGTTAGGGAAATAACAATCCAAAACGCTAAGTAAAAATTAGCGCTGCCAGCCTTTTGACTGTCTCTGAGGAGCTCAGAGATGCTCTATATGTATTGATGTCTTTTTCAGCCTTAAGTTGGTTATACACTTTTTTGCAAGGATGCGAGCAAGCTACCCAATTGGTTCAGCTCAGTTGAGCATGTTGCTGACCTGACTTGGGCACTGAGGAGAGAATGGAGAATGCGCTCAGCCCAGACACCAGGAACCCAGTCTTAGGAGAGAGACAGACTTAAGAAAGGCTGCTGTGGGAAATGCCTGGCTTCTAGGCATCCAGGGCAGGAAGGAGATTGTCTTTCATGGAAGCTGAGACCTAAGTGAATAAAAAAGATAAGTTTCACTTTTATTTCATGGTATGGCATCACCAAGAGTTAGTTCCACTAAATATAGCTGATGACGCATCCTTGTACTATTTTTCTAGGCCCTGGTAAATTACAGGAATGAAAGCATAGCATCCAGTCCTTTCCTCAGTAACCTTCACACCACCACACAATGGCAGGAATGTTTGTCTCTTTTATTCTCTGCCTCAAATGGTGTCTGGAATATAGTAGATATTCAATAAACACATGTTGATTGAATGATGGATGATCGACTCTTCATTTCACATAACAGATTTTTGTATTAAATTCTTGTAGGAAGTAATCTTAATATATAATGTAGGTATAAAATCTTAACATGGGAAATACAAAATTTACCCAGCACACAGTTATTAACTGGCATTCACTACTGCTCATCTTGACACTTGGAGGGCACCTTGACATAGCTTCTGTCCCCACAGGGAGCTACTGCTTTCTGGTGAGAGACACAAGATGGAAGCCAGCACAGAAAATACAGTGTGCATTAGAGGTGAGCTAGGTTAGAGTAAGGACCTCCAAAGACTGAGCTCATGGCCTGTCCTAAATAAACGTGTGACAGAAGCTGCAGTTAGAATCCTGGGTGCAGGGATTACTGAATTAACAACTCTGTGTGATGTTCCATGGGCTCCCTCTCTTATGTTCTGGGATGCAAGAAGTCATTGATGACCATGCTGAAGGTAGAAAAGCTGAATAAAACACTATGTCTCCACTGGTGACTGGAGTCTGAACAACCTGCTGTGTTTAAGCATGTTGGTCAGTGGTGGTCACCAGAGCAAGCTGGAAATTTTATGTGATAGGAGTAGTGATAATAATACTTCGTAATGCTTTTTGAGCATTTCCTGTGTGCCCAGCACTCAGTGAGATTATTTATATTCAGTATCTTGTCTTGTACCTACTTTGCAGATGAGAAACCGGAGATTCAAAGATGGCAAGTCATCTATAAGATTCTTGGAGTTGGTAGGTGGCAGGGCCAGCAGGCAACCCAGCACTCGCACTCCAGATCTGGGATTTGTCTACTGATGGTATATCATGTTGACTTAAAATGTATGTGAATAGACTCAAGTCACTTCAAACGCAGGCCCTGGAAGGGATCTGGTAAACCAGCCCCTGGCGGTATATGGCTGATAACCCCTGCTGAGAAGAGCAGGTCCCCGGGTGTCCCCACTAACCAGAGCCCTCCATGTGGCTCTGGGACAGCACAGAAGCCTGTCCTGCAGCTCTGGCTCTGCACCTGCTGGCTCTGTGCGGTTGGGTGGTGTGTGAACACCGTTCCCTCACCACCAGTATTTGCACAACAGTACTGCACTTGTTCCGATGTAAGTGCTAAAGAAGGGAATGGTTTTAAAAGTGGCTGGTAAGCCACAAAGCCCGAAACACACATAACACTTTTGTTTGATTTACATGAAAGTGTAGACATTTTTACATGTTACAGTAAAACATTGCATTTTTAACTAATGTAATTACATGAGTTTTAAAATTTTGTTTTATTATTGTTTTACTTGGATTATTTAATTCTTTTTCTTCTTAGTATGACACAAGTCCATTGACTTACTCTGTGACCAGTAGGAATTTTTGAGGCATCTGACGAAGAGATCAGCCTATCAGAATCTACACTGGCCCCACAGAACTTATGTGAGTGTGGGCCTTAACCAACCAGGAGTGTCAGCTTCTCATATGTGATTTCTCCTGTGTGACTCCAAATGAAGTCTGGAGATTCAGACCGGCAGGACCCTCTGAGCTGAGCACGGAACAGTGTGTTCAGAGCATGGCTTGGACCAGGCCAAGAAAAGAAAGAAAGCACTCAAGACCAATTTCTTTTTCTTTCAAACTTATGTCAAAGTCTAGGTAGATTTCCCAGAAATATTGTTTAATATTTGATGAGCCAACAGCCTAAGGGCCGCATATGATCTTCAGGTGGCCCTTGCGAAACCCAGAGAGAAGGGCCTCTTGCCTCAAGCAAAGTCTGTGCTGTTTCCACCTTCCATCCTTTGCTTGACGTGGCCCGCAACAACGTATGTCTGAAGAGAGACAGCTTTGTTTTCACTGTTATGATAATAAAAACACAATTATGAAATAATGTAAATGTGCATATAAAACATACAGAAAAGCCAAACACAACAGTGACCTAGCCAAGAACAGCCGTTTAGCCATGACCCCTAAGAATGACAAAGAGAGACTCAGGCCTGAAAGGCATATTCAAGCAGCACTTAAAACATGAAAACCTTTTTAGAAAAATATATGCAAAAAATTCTAATGCAATTTTGTATTTTTTATTTTGACATAATTTTAGACTTTTAGGACATTTACAAAAATAATACATAGATTTCCCATACATCCATATTCCTTTCATGTTAATACCTTATGTGACCATAGTACACTTATCTAAACTCTTAACTGAATTGCAGACTTTATTTGGATTTCATGGTTTTTCCATTGTTGTCATCACTTTTCCAGGATACAGGTGCAGGCCCTGCATGGCCTCTAGTTGCCATGCCTCCCTGGTCTTTCCCAGTGTTAACGGTCCCTCAGTCTCTCAACATCTTTCGTGAGAAGAGGGTCCTTGTGGACACTGTCCCTCAATATCTCATCATTGAGGGTGTTAGCCCTGATCACTTGGCTGAAGTGCTATGTGCTGGGTTTCTCTACACTAAGGTTATGATTTTCCTCTTGTAATCAAGTGTGTCGACTAACCCATGGTACAAACATTCCTGCATTTAACTATCCATATGCGTGTTAAAAAGCCATGAATTCATATTGATGCCTCTGATTTTAATCCAAGACTTGGGTTTACTCTTGTCTTACCTTGGCCTGTACTTGTAACTTCTTTTTCTAAGGATGAGAAACATGGCTCTCATATCTGCAGTATATTTTCTTGTTTGTTCAACCCTAGTACATACATAAAGTCGTTTCTTAATAGCTTTCCAACACCACTAAACAGCAAATTTACCAACCAGAATATAGTACTTGTGCTATATTCTATTTTTAAAATTTCTTTGTTACATTTACACTATCTGGCAGGATCTTTCTCTTCCCAATCCTTTGGCTTGCGTATACCATTCACTTGTAAGACGGTGAATGCACTGTCTGGTTTTCTGCTCATTTTATGTCACTTTCGTGTTCTTTGATACTGTTTAAAGTGATCTTTTATTTGCATGGTGGCTTTTCAAAGACCTCTGGTGAATTTGGTGGAAAACCGCTCTGTGGAAGTGAATGTTGGCATCATGGCACCTCTGGTGTTCCTCTGGGGTCTTGTGTGATGCAGAAGAATTTCTGAAAATACTCTGAGCAGAGACTAGACTTGGGCACAAAGTCTAACTCCAGACTGTTCCAAGTTAGACACATCCCCCCTTTCCCTGGTTTGACCCCAGAAAAACCTAAGGAACCCACAGACACTTTAATCGATGTGATCTGTCCCTTTGGTCATGTAAACATCCTAGCTTCCAGCTCCTGCAGAGACAAGAAAAGCAGGGCTCGCACAAGAGGAGAAAGTGTATTTTGTGAAGATGGATACATGCAGACTTTTAGATCTGCAGGAATGTGTTGGGCTTATCAAGTCTCTGTGTCAGTCCAAAGATCTCCCTCTCGAGGGTGGGACTTGTGTGTTGTTCCCACCATTGTCCTGGCCTCAGGCAGCTGGGGCGCAACCTTCTCAGATTGTTTTCAGTGTGGCTCTGGATGCCAGGTTTTTCTGAGGGCCTCCAGTGGTGCAGGTCTGGGATTGCGGGGAGCAGGGGAGAAGCTCGGGTGGGGGTGCAGAGAGGCTCAGGCTGGGGGGAGGATGGTAGGAGCATCACCACATGCAAACACTAAAACCCTCTGCTTTTACCAAGGTTCAGTGATTCTTCTTGAATAAATGCTTCTCAGCTTGTCTTATGCTTTTGGTTAATTTTTAGAGTTCAGAAATGGTCGTTTGTGACCATTCTTTCAAGGTTTTTCATTGCTTTTTGGAGAGAAAATTATGCTGAGCTTCTTACTCTGCCTTTTTGCTAATCCCCGTCCAACACAAAACTTTTTTCTTCCCTTTGCCTAAAACAGAGATTTCACTGAAGATTGACTGTGACCTGAGTGTTTGGAAATCCCTAAACCACCATGTTTGCTTTTTCAAACAAACCCTTTGCCACTTCAATTTATTCAATCTGGGGAGTGGGCTGTAGGGAGGGGAGAAATGCTGGCTTATTTTTACTCTGGTTGAATTATATCACATTAGGTTTGGCCTTGTACTCTAGTTTGGAAAGACATTTGAAGACTGAAATGTCATTCTAAATATTTGTGATCCTTGCCAAATTTGCTTAATCTAAGATTATGGTAATCAAGACTTTTAGGGGCACCTGGGTGGCTCAGTTGGTTAAGCGGCCGACTTTAGCTCAGGTCGTGATCTCACAGTTCGTGGGTTCGAGTCCCGCGTCAGTCTCTGTGCTGACATCTCAGAGCCTGGAACCTGCTTCTGATTCTGATTCTCCCTCTCTGACTGTACCCCGCTCACACTCTCTCTCTCTCTCTCAAAAATAAATAAACGTTAAAAAAAAAAGACTTTTATAGTGAAACCCAACATGCTGATGAAAATTTTGAGTAGAAATAGGCCTAGGAAGGCCAATTATTATTCTAACTTTCCATAGTATTTATATTATGGTGTAGCATCGCATTTCTCAGATTGTGTTTATTTTATAAGCCTCCCAAATTTAACTTAAGTGAAATTAGATCAACAATGTTTTATTGACTGTATGTAGCATTGTTTTATGGCCTAGAGAAGATCAGTCAAACACTGAACCTGACTTTCAGACTGACCTATACAACCGATACAATCCTTTTTTTGTGGCCTCTCTGTAAACAGCTCTGTGGCACTAACAGCCTCTTTCTCCTGTAATGCTAGCTTTAAGAATCACATGAATCACAGATATTTGTCTTATACTCTTAAAAGTGGGTGTCTAGATCTCCTAAGTACTATTTCTCAAACTTCAATCATTTCAGAAGAGAATTTAATTTTTTTGGTTTTGATGTTAAGCCATTCTCCAAATACCAACTCATGTGTTTGAAAAATCACAATTATTTTACCTCTTCTCATTATTAGATTCTCATTAGTTTATAATCAAAATCAAGAAAGTATTTTTAAAAAATCTTCTGTTTCTAAAAGTCTTCTAGAGCAATGGATTGTTCTTTTGCTGTATTAATCTATTTCATAAAGTCCAGAAAAAGAGCAGAAAAGGCCTATTTTTCGCTCACTACTGCCACCTGGTTTGAGAAAATATTTATGAAGTCCAAATTTGAAATATTTTATGTAACTTTCTATAAAGCTGAGAGTCCTCTGCTCTTACCATAATTGACAATGTTCACTGTTCACGTTGTTTTAAATATGCAGCCTACTTCCAGCGGCAAGGACAGCTCTGTGTATCCAAAAGTTAGTGGGTTTTTATTATTGTGAAGCAATATCTGTGATGAGAACTACCCACATCCAGAATTCATCCTTCATATCATGATACAGATCTCAGGGTGTGCATGGAAATGAAGCTTAGAAAATATACTTTTTTATTTGGTTTTATTCCTACTACCAAAAATTTAGTTACTGAAGTTTTGAAATATTTATATTTGTAAGTGCTCATGTCTATATTTTGTATAGCCTCCACAACATACATTTTTATAAAAAGACTACTTTTTGCCTTATCCTAACTAATACAATTTTTGGAACAATGTGTTTGATGCAACATTTATATATTTGTTCTATTTCAAATGAAAATACTGCCACCTTAACATTTGAACATGTCAATCCAGACTTCCATATTGAAGGTAACTGAATAAGTGAGCATTCCCCCTTTCTCCCTGGAAAATCACTGAAAAGCCACAAGGGCAATGCATTTTTAAACATTGATGAAAACTCCATTTTCAACAAAACAAGGGGCTGGTGTAATCTGCAGACCCCATATGAATTCCCAGGAATGTCAAACAGAACTGAGGTCAGACACAGCTGTGTGGGGAGAAGCCGCAGTGAGGAGAGAGAACCTGAGGGCAGGTGTGGAAGAACCACCAGATCCACCTCTTGATGGTGAGGAGCAAAAGCCAGACGGGGGCCACTGGGGAAGGCTTGCTGAGAACCGAACCCTGTTACCAGCTCATTTCACAGCACAAAAATGATGGGTGTGCACAAGGGATCAGAGACAAACCACATATGCAGAAAGCACTGTCTTTCTGTGGCAGAAGGAAAGAGTGAGCCTCTGCATCATACATGCCACATGAGGAACAGCTCCTTCTACCTCACGAGAAACTCTAGAGAATTCTGGCCTATGATATCCCACTTATTCAATGATTAGGAACATGGAAGAAAATGGAAAATCATAATAAAGAAGGAAGGAAGGAAGGAAGGAAGGAAGGAAGAAAGGAAGGAAGGAAGGAAGGAAGGAAGAAAGGATGGAAAGGAGGGTGGAAGGGAAGGTGGAAGGAGGAAGGAAGGAGAGAAGGAAAGAGGGAAGGAAGGGAGGGAGGAAAAAAGGAAGAAAGGAAGGAAGGAAGGAAGGAGGGAGGGAGGAAGGGAGGGAGAAAGGAAACTGCAAAACTAAGTAATATCCAAAATTGTTTCCAATAGATTGGTATTGCAACTAAACATTTTATCAATCACAAAAATCAATGAAATAATTGCAATAGTAAAAGACGATCATGAAGCAGAAAAGTTAAATCTTAAGGAAGAGATGGTAAGATACCAGAGAAGATGAAGCATGAGTGGGTATAGAAATCAGGAAATAAGTAGAGGAAAAATAAGTTCACCTCCAAAATGGTAACAAACCCAGAGACAGCATCAGAGCGATGAGGCACCTCAGGAAACTCAATAGAAAGCAGAAAACTTAAAGATGAAAACAAATGAAAAATGTTTTAGAAGACTCCATTTCCAATAGTAAGTCAAGCTTCAAAGTGTTAGTGACCTCATCAATCAGAAAATAGGAGAAACAGGAGTGCTGTGGAGGCAATGGTGACAAGCACAAAGAAGGAGTGCAGTGGGCAGAGTGAGGGGCCCTCCTGGGTGGGCCACATGGGAGCCGCCTGGACCACGTCAGACTCCAGTGTGTGCAGTGAGCAGCATGCAAAACACGGAAGAAACAGCCAAGGCCTGTGGGGCAGGAGGCTTGCAGGCGAACCCAAATTACTTGAAACTCCGTGCGGTTCTGCATTCCTTGTAAGAATAAATGAGAAATGAGCTCTGTACACAGAAGGGAAAGGGCACTTTGGTCACACAGACAGGTGTGGGGTGCAAGCTTGTGGTACCTGTGGGGGTCCAAACTCCTCGATAGGGCCATCTAGTAGGAAGTACTTCTGGGACGTGAGAGCGAGGCCAACAGCAGAAAAATTTTTCTCTGGAGGTCTGCAACTTGAAGCCAAGACATAAATACAATTCTCAGGAATTTGATCCATTTCCTATTTTAAAAAACACAAAACCAGCACAGAAACAAGGCATTACAAGTAAAAAACAGCAAGGAATTGAACAAAGCAAAGAACCAGACTTACAAGGACTTCCAGCATGGGAGTTATCAGACATAAGATAGACAATAATTAAGGTCACACAAATAAAGCAGAAGCTGGAAAATATAAGCAAGGACAAGAGATAATAAAGAAAGGAAGCACATTTGGAAATCAAACTAGTAAAACTTTAATAAATAAAAAGTGTGAGAATTAACATTTAAAACATGATGGTGCATTAAACAGCAGATTGGCCACAACTGAAGATGAATAGGAAACAGAAGGATATGACTGGATAAAGTATTCAAACTACAGTCTGATGAGACCAAGAGATGGAAAGATGAAGGAGTGTAAGAAGTATGGTCACAGCGAGGAGGCTGGCATTCACTGTGAGCCCAAGGGGAAGAGAGAGGGAATGCAAACAGGGAGTTTGCTCAGAAGTTCTTCAGAATTGTTGGAAAGGCAGTCCTTGGGTCCAGGGAGCCCAGTGTGTCACTACTGTAACATAAGGAAAAGAATCAACACAGAAAACAAACACTCAAACAAAAAAACCACAAGAATTTTGCTCCATCCATTCTCACTATGCACAAAAATGTTCACAAATGGATCATCAACCTAAATGTAAAATCTAAAACTATAAAATGCTGCAAGGAAACATCAGAGAAACTCTTTGAGTTTGAGGATTAGGCAAAGACTTCTCAGATTCATGAAACAAAAATCGATGAAGTGGACATATCATAAAAATTAAAACGTCTGATATCTGAATACACTGTGAAGATAATGAAAACATAAGCAACAGACTGAGAGAAAATATTTGCAAATCTTACACCTGATTTTATCCAAAACATATAAAGAAGTTGCAGAACTCAGTAATAATAAGCAAACCAAAATAAAAATGGGGGGAAATTGAATTGGAAAATTCAATGAGGCAAATAAATGAACGGCAGACGAACACATGCAAGATGCTCAACATGATTGATCACTAGGGAAACAATGGGAACTAAAGCAATAAAGTTAAAAGTAAGTGACACCGACCTGCAAACCTTTTGGTGGCGGAACCTGTGACCGCGGTGCCAGGGCCTCACCAGCTGCTGCTGGTGGCGTGAGCCGGTGCGGACGCCTCCATTCCTGCCTGCCGACTCAAAAGACATAAAGGACGTGCCCATGCAAAGCACTTGTACAAAAATGTTTATAGCACCTTTTGTTTTGTTCTGTTACAGCCAAAAACTAGGAAAGAATGTTTCTGGCCAAAGGGTAAGAACTGCGGCACACCCACACAGTGGGGTACCACTCAGCGCGCACAGCGAAACAGCGGCAACTACTAGTGGATGAATCTGAAAAGAGATTATGCTGACTATAGCAGCCAGACCCAAAGGAGTTCATACTAATGAGTCTATTTATTAAAATTATAGAAAATTCGAAAGTTATCCATGGTGACAGAGAGCAGATGAGTGTTTGCCGGGGAAGGGGGGTCAGAAAGGGCAGAAGCAGAGATGACCAAACCCACGAGAAAACTTGGGAGAACCTTGCATTTGTGTGACTTGTGGGTCTTGGGGCCAAACACCCTCCATGGGGTGCGCCTCGCTGGCCTCACCTCTGCTTCACTCCCACCCTCTCGGGTTCCACCTGCTTCTGATGCCCTTCCCCTAACACAGTCTGGGCTCTCAAGACCCTCCTTTACTTACTCACTTTGGATTCTCCACAGCCCTTGTCAGAAGTTGATATACTGCAGTTGTAGTTTTATATTTGTTTGTCGTGTGTATGTTTTATATTTATTTTATATTTGTTTTTATTTTTTATATTATAAATAGTTTCCATTTTAAACATATATTTGAATATTTTTATGTTTATTTATTGTGTATCTTTCCTGGGAAGAGTGAAGCTCTATGAAGAAATTTCTTTGTCCACTTTGTGTGACGTCACCAGGGACCCAAAACAGTGCTTGACACGTGGTAGATGCTAACTGCAGGTGTGTTGAGTGATGGAAAGATGAATAAGGGAATGCAGTATGTGAGTAAACTCTGAGATGTGCAGCCAGGGAGAAGGCTCCGGGGCTTCTGATGCTATCAGTGACCGGCCTGCCCTCTCTGCACTTTCTCCCCACTTCTTACCATTCAAGAAAAAGAATCAGATACGTTTAACCCAATATTCCTATGTCTCCTGTTATTTGCCGTTACTTGCGGTGGCAAAATTATTTTTATTTATTTTTAGTTTTTTTAATGTTTATTTATTTTTGAGAGAGAGAGAGAGAGAGAGAGCGCGCGCGAAAGCGAGCATGTGAGCAGAGCAGAGGCAGAGAGAGGGAGACACAGAATCTGAAGCAGGCTCCAAGCTCTGAGCTGTGAGCACTGAGCCCACACAGGGCTCAAACTCATGAATTGTGAGATCAAGACCTGAGCCCCCCAGATTATTAAGCACACATTTTCACCATTTCAGAAGGTGTTTCTTTGCAAGAGTGTGACATGAGTGTCACGGGACAGGCCTGCACGGTCAGAAACAGCAGGGAGGCAAAGAAAATCTGCCACAGAAGGACCAAGACAGGAGAAAACACTAGAAGAGGAGGCAGGAAGTGGGTTCTGAAGACAAATAGTCCCCGAAACCTGGTGTGGGACGTGGGACGTGGGACGTGGGACGGGACGTGGCCTCTGACACTTGACTGAGCTGTGCGGCCTGTCTGCTCTGTCTGACCCTAAACTCTCCCGCCCTCCTGCTCACACCGCGTCTAGGCCTCGGACTGTGGGAGCAGATCAAGAGTGCTTGGCTCTCCTTACTCATTGGAGCGTGTTCTGACCCCGCCTCTGCAAGGGCTTAGCCCACCCCGCAGGAGGTCTCCCCAAAGTCACACCTTGGAGCCTACGTTTCCAAGATGCTGGGCTGTTGGTCCTGAGACCGGGGTGGGGAGCGGGTCCCTTTCAAACCAAGGTGAGCCCCCGCCCTTCACCCCCTACCCTGCACGTGCCTCGTGCCCGGGACAGTGTGCCAAACGGTGACCACAGGCCGTAGGTGCTCCCCGGGACTGGGAGGCAGCTCTGCTGCCAGACAGGTGCGGGTACAGGTAGGGGTGCCGGGGGGAGGGCTGCACGGCTCTGGAGTGGAAATCATGCGGAGCGCCCTTACGAAGAGCCAGGCCCTGTTTCTCCCTCCTCCACGCCAGGTGGTCGGGCCTTGCGAGGCGAGGGAGTTGGGCCTGGGCCTGGGGCCCTGAGTCTGCTCTGAGGGGCTAGGACCCCGGGGCCTGCGTTTTTCGAAGGGACAGCCATCTGAGTGTCACGTGGCCGAAAGGGCATCGCTCGGGATTGGACAGACGGTGGCTGCGTCCTTACCAGCCTGAGACCTTGCAGAGCGCTCCCTCCCCTCCCCCCCACACCAGCCACGGGTCAGGTACTGGGGACACGCTGCTCGCCTGCAGCTCCCGGGGCTGGGGGGGACCGCGCCACGTGGCGTCCCCGTCATCATCCCCGCTTGTAGAGACAGAGGCCGGGCTCCACACGTGTTCGTGGGCGGCTGGTCAGATTTCTGTCTTTTAAATAACTCCTGCTGTTAATAACTACTGACTTCCAGCCGACAGCTAGCGCACAAAGGATCCAGATCTAAGCGTTAATGGTTCTTTTTCTGTCATACATACTTTTTTCCAAATTAAATGGACTCTTACTGACATACTGCTTTGTATTCTGATTTTTGAAATTCAATATTATATTCTAATGTTTTTACAAAGTTTTGGTTATTCTTCGTCATTTACATAGGTAAACGTGACTGTGTTGCCAGTCACCCCTGAGGACTGCAGGCACCTGGTCTGGACCCTCACCTGCCCACCTGGGCCCCTGGACCCGGACAGCTAACACCTGGGAGGGTCGGGGCTCACTCTGCGGGCTTGATTGCTGCAGTGTTTGTTGTTAGGCACCCTCCCCTTCACGTGCAGCTGAGGACCCCGCTTCTGGACCCACCCCGAAACTCGCTAAATGGATATGAAAAAAATTCACTGAGACTCAGAAGTTCCGTGATTGATCCAACCTCACATGGAATTGAACATTCTTCCAAAATCTACGCTTTTGTTTGTGTGCCCTTTGGGAGCTCTTGCTCATGAAAAAGATGAGAAGGAGCATGATCTCTCCCAGAAGTGGTTATAGGCGCCTCTGTGAGGCACCCTGAGAATATTATCAGTATGTAACTTGTACTTTTCCTTAAAAGTTTAAATTACATGATATAAATATGGTGATGCTTGATCTTGAATACATGGGCTTAATATTCCCCTATAAAAATGGAAATTATGTTTTTCTTCAACTATTAAAATTTTATTTATAAGTAGTTTAAATAATAATATCAAATGGTTTGACTTCATTTTACTTTTTTTAACTAACACTTTATTTGTAAGCAGTTTTAGGCTTACAGAAAAATTTAAGCTAATAGTTTCCAAATCCCCCTTCATCTCTCCCGCCAATTTTCCCTACTTTTTAAAAAAATTTTTAATGTTTATTTTTGAGAGAGAGACACACAGAGCACGAGCAGGGGAGGGGCAGAGAGAAAGGGAGACAGAATCTGAAGTAGGCTCTACACTGTCAGCACAGAGTCTGACACGGGGTTCAATCCCACGACTGTGAGATCATGACCTGAGCCCAAGTCCAACGTTTAACCAACTGAGCCACCCATGTGCCCCCCAGCTTTCCCTACTTTTAACATCTTGCATCAGTGTGGTACATTTGTTACAATCTCATTTTATTTTAAGGAATGGGCTGGATTTTCTTTGTAGTTCTGTAAAATTTGTTTATTTTTATTTTTTCAGGGCAGAAAATGAGTTGTCATATCCAGAGATACTACAGAGTGCATTCCATTTTTATCATTACATTATGGCAAATCTGATTGCAGGGAAGGTTCTGGAAAGTATGGGTTGCTTTTATCAAGGTGCAACCTTCTGTTGGTAAGTGCAAGGCTTTGTTTTCTTTTGTTTTTAAGTTTATTTATTTATTTTGAGAGAGAGAACAAGCCAGGTAGGGTCAGAGCAAGAGGGGAGAGAGAATCCCAAGCAGGCTCTGCATTGTCAGGACAGAGCCCGATGCAGGGCTCAAACTCATGAACCGCGAGATCATGATCTGAGCTGAAATCAAGAGTCGGATGCTGAACCAGCTGAGCCACCCAAGTGCTTCGAATGCAAGGCTTTTCATTATACACCGTGAGGATTATTTAGCTTTAAAAAAAATCTGTGTATTGCCTTTGCATGGAAAACAGTGTGCATCCATAATACATTGAATGAAATGTCTAGTGTTCCAGGGAAGAATAGGAAATCAATACTTTTGAATACACACAAAGTGCCAGTCACTTTGCCTCTTTGCTCATGAGCAACGCCATACAATCCTGCAAAACAGGTATTTTCAGGAGAGGGAGAGTGAATTTCCGTACTATCATAGTGAGTAATTTGCCACACACAATGTGTGATGGGGTAACACCCCAAAGTCCACTGTCTGCCCACAAAATCATGTCAGAGGAAGTGAGGGATCTGACCAAGGGCCAATATTCACATTTCAAACTCTTGGGAAGGGTAGCCATCTAATAAATTCCATGACAGTCAGATTTAAAATGTGCCTCCATTTTAGGCAGAGTGATCTGACTTTTGGGAGGAAAATACATCACTGCCCAGAGCTCTGGTACAGAGCAGAAGGGTAAAACGGCTGGCTGCTCATTTGAATCTGCCTGCTGTCTCTTTCCCTCCCGATTGCTTGTTTGAGTTCGTCACTTTGTGGGAGATGTTTTCAGGAAATCCTGTGGTCTCATTTTAACTTTCCTAGAAGCAGTAAGGCAAACCGCATTTAAACAAAATTAAGACGGTCCTACAAAAAGAATTGGCCTGGTGATACTGGAAACATTTAGGAGGTAGTTGCCAAGATTTAATACAATCTTTGTAAATGTCTGCAGCTCTGACAGACAGCATGCAATGCTGACTCTCAAATGTCCTAACCAGCTGAGTGGGAACTTGGATTTTTTTGGTGATCAAATAAGTAGGAATTTGGGAATGCTGAAATTTAAGAGAGAGCATATGGGAAATGTATGTTTTGTAACACACATGGCAAAGGAAAATTCGCAAGGTGCTTAGTGCCTCTAGGTTGTTGTGGGTTGTCTTTTAAGTAGGCTCCACACCCCATGTGGGGCTCAAATTTACAACCCTGAGATCAAGACCTGAGCTGAGATCAAGAGTCGGGTGCTTAACTGACTGAGCTACCCAGGCACCCCAAATATTTTTAATACTAATTGAAGCCCTTGGTAAAGTTTCCCAATTGTAGATAAAATTGAAAAATGCTCATGAGCATTTTGGATGAGAAAAATGTTTATCTTTTCACAAAAGTTGACGTTTAGTGAAGTCTAAAATGTAAAACATGTTAGGGGTGGGAGGATTTGGTTTAATTCTATTGAATGTAGACTATAGACTCAGAGGAATGTGTTTTAGATTCTATGTCTTTGTAAGAGCATGGAAACCTTGGCACACTCTAATTCTCCTGTGCGTTCTCTCTGTTTTCTACTCAGTTGAGAAAAAGAAGCTCATTTAGTACAGAGTGCTGTGCTGGGCACTGGAGACAGCTAGACAACACTTGGTCTCCCCATCAGGGCTCTATGCAATGAGTGGTGTGGGTGATGTAATTAAAGTAGGTAGGTGACAAATTTAAATATCCACCTAATGATAAAGGCCAAGATGTAAAATTAACAAGAGATTTGCAAGTAACATATGAGAGCCCTTTAAAACAACCCTAAAACAACCAAATTAGCCTACTGTAACAAATGGGGAGACATCTTTTACCCTTGCTTTGGACAACTGAGCATCAGAAGGGTACTAATTTTCCATGTGTCGATATGTGAATTTAACACAATGTCACTAAAAAATGTTAAGCCTTTTTTTTCTGGGGACAGTCAAGTTGACTGTAAAGTTCACAAGTGGAAATAAACAAAAGGAGAAGTTGGAAAACCTGCAAAGAAAGCAGTGAGAAGAATTGCTAGTCCTGGCACATTTAAAACATCAATTCCTGTCATCCAGTTGGTGTGCTGTGGGAGATGAGCACACAGATGGGTCTCTCCTGTGCTTTAGACGAATATATGTTTCTGACCTTCACAACAGTGATTCTCATTTTGCTGTTTCAAAATTACTATTAAATCCACTTGTTGTCGTCTTTGTTTATTTTTCAATTCTAAGTTTTCCATTTAGTTTTCTCCTACAGTGTCAAACTCCTGAAATTCTTCACCTTATTTTTTTGTAGTTTCAAGTTTTTATTTAAACTCTAGTTAGTTAACAGATAGTGTAATATTGGGGCACCTTGGGTGCTCAGTCAGATCGGCTTGTGCTTCGGCTCAGGTCATGATCTCACGGTTCATGGGTTCGAGCCCCACATTGGACTCTGAGCTGACAGCCTGGATCCTGCTTCAGATTCTGTGTCTCCCTGTCTCTCTGTCCCTCCTCTGCTTGTGCTCTCTCTCTCTTTCAAAAATAAATAAATAAACATTTTTTAAAAAGTATAGTGTAATATTAGTGTCAGGAGAATTTAGTGATTCATCAATTAACATACAACACCCAGTGCTCATCATAACAAGTTCTCTCCTTAATCCCCATTGCCCATTTAACCCATCCCCCTGCCCACCTCCCTCTTTCAACCCTGTTTGTTCTCTCTAGTTAAAAGTCTGTTCTATGGTTTGCCTCTTTTCCCCCTATGTTCATCTGTTTTGTTTCTTCAATTCCACATTTGAGATCATATGGTTTTGTTTCTTTCTCACTGACTTATTTCACTTAGCATAATACTCTCTAGCTACATCCACATCATGGCAAATAGCAAGATTTTATTCTTTTTTACAAATGAGTAGTATTTCTGTGTGTGTGTGTGTGTGTGCGCGCGCGCGCGCATCACATAACTTCTTTATCCATGCACCTTATCTTTTAAGTCCTTGAAAGCATACATTATAGTTTGTTTATGATAATTCAATGGCAAATGAATACTGTATCATCTTTATAAGTCTAAAAGTGTAAAATTTTTTAAGCTTACATAGTGCCCGGGGACATATACATACACAACAAAAATATAAAGTAATGTGTGGAACGAGTAATGCCCAAGCTCAGGATGGAGCTGACCTTTGAGGCGGAAGAGGAGGGAGATTAGGAAGGTGAAGGAGGACACACTTTTACTTCTTGCTGGGTGACCATAATGTGCATTTGTATTCGATATTTTTTCATGCCCTCAGAACTGCATTATAAAAAAGGTTAATGTGTGTGTGTGACATAAGGCTGTGAAGAGAGCATAGTGGGATAAAAAGCTGGAGTGTCAGGGTACTACTTTTCAGAGGATCATTTTGGCTGCAGTGTTGAACCAAGGAATCCAAACTGGAGGCTGTTACAAAAGTCTAGGGCTGAGCTGACAGCAGCGTAATTTAGGTGACACAGGTGGGTTTGGTATAGGGTGTGAGATAAAAAGAAGAGTCAAGAATGTCTCTTAAGTAACCCTGTGGCTTAAAGAAATGGCTGAATGAAACTTCCATTGACTAAGAAGTAATGTTGAGGAGGATAAGACTTTAGTAATGGGAATGCAAGAGTTTAGTTTTGGACAAGTTAGGTTTGAGATGCCATTACCTGTCCAAACAGCTGCCAAGTGTATAGTTGGAGATGAGTCTGGAGTTCAAGGAAGAAGTTAGAGGGACCAAGATGGCAGCACAAGAGAGTCCTGAACTTCCCTCCTCCCACAGGTGCATAGAACATATAGCTACTCACAGAGGAATCCTTCTGAGAGAAATCCAGACACTAGCCAAGTGGGTCTTCCACATTGGGTAGGAAATATCCACATCAAACCAGGGAGGAAACGCCGAGACACACTCTTAACCATAAATCCCACCCCCTGGCACAACACCATGCAATCGAGGAGGAACCCCCTCCACCCAGCTTCTCCCTGAAAAGCAAAGGTTTTGTACCAAGCATCTAGTGCCCCAAATTTAAGGCTGTCATCCAAGGGATGGGCTCCCAAACCACTGAGCTCTGAAAACCAATGTGGCTTCTGTTCACAAATCCCACAGTGCTGTAGCAAACCAAGAATTAGTTCTTAATGGGAGCATTGCATCTACCCCCCAGGGCTCAGCTCAGAGGGAGCAGGCAAAACACCCATCTTCCCCCTTCCTGGAAGAGGCTTGATTGCATACCCTATAAGCTGCTGCCTGAGGGTCCAGAGCCTAATTAGCACACACCTAGGTGCTGGCTGTGATCCTCTGTGAAGATCGGAGGAGGCTGTGGGCACTTACCCTGCTTTCTTCTTCTGGTTCATTCCTATAATCAAACTAAGCATCTCTCTGGAATGAGGCTGTTCACACATCAGACACCCCAGCTTTTAAATCTGCCATTCAAGGAATGGATCCCCAAACCACCTAGCTCTGATAGCCAGCAGGGCTTTCATTTGCAAGTCCCACAGGACTGCAGCAAACAAAGAAACAGTTTCTAAATGGGCATAGGAGCACCCTCCATCCCTCACTGTACTCCCAGTCTCAGTGCAGAGGGAGCAGGCAAAAATGTTTATCTGCCAGTTTCTCCACAGAAAGGACTTAACTATATGCTTTCTCAATGTGGCCTGAGGGTTCAGTTTCCAATCAACCTACATCTAGGTGCTGACTGGGATCTTCTCTCTTTGGGACACTGGTGGTTCCTGGCACACCCCCAACTACTGAAAGTCACAAAAAACCAAAGTAGGCAGCGTGGACAACCATAAAGTTTTGACAGACAACCTGGAACTCAGGTAACAAGGTTCAACTCCTACACGAGACCATGAAGACTGGGAGAGAGGGCTATTTTATCAAATGTGCAGGAACCAACCTGGAGACAGGGGAAGTGAAGGATCAGGGGAATATATTCCAAAGAAAAGAACAAGGTAAATTTCCAGAAACTGAACTTAATAAAATAGAGATCTGTGAATTACCCAATAGAAAGTTCAAAATATCAGTCATTAAGATGCTCACTGAGATCGGAAGAACAATGGTGAACAAGGTAGGAATTTAAACAAAGAAATAGAAAGTATAAACAAGTACAAGGCAGAAATCACAGAGCTGAAGAATGATATGATGTGGAGTCCAGGAGAGAACAGTTAAGAAAGAATTCTTGAGACATTTTTGGTCCAAGATGGTGTTTTAATTACAGTACAGGGATGGGACCCGGGGGGGCAGAAGAGCTGCACTGGGATTGTGAGCAGTGACTGATTGATTACAGACTTTTGAGGTGGTGGGGTATAGACAGAGGAAGTTTTCAAATGGTTTTCATATGTTAAAAAAGACTTAACATGATCCTGGAGTTCTAGATATTGTTGAACTAAGGTTGCTTTTTGCTTCTAATAAGGCATTAACATTAAGACAGTTATGAGTTCTTTGAGCAATGTCATACTCTGCCTGTCTCAGGTATTTGTCAATGGGCTGCAAGTTGTAAGGAAATTTAATTTTACCTACATTTCTTTTGCCTTTGTTCTCCTCCTCAAATAATACAATAATCAAACTGAGAAATTCAATAGAGGGGTTTCATAGCAGACTAGATAAAGCAGAAGGAAGAATCAGCAAATTCGAGAACAGGGCAATGGAATTCATCCAGTCAGAAGAGGAGAAAGAAAAAGAATGAAAAGAGCGAAGACAGATTAAGGATTTATGGCCCACCATTAAATGGGCCAATGAATGTATTAGAGGGGTCCAGGAGGAGAGAGAGAGGAAAAGGGACAGAATGCTTATTCAAACAATAGTGGCTGAAAACTTCCCTCATCCGAGGAAAGAAACACATCCACAGAGTTCCAAAGACGATGCATCAAAAGAGTCCCACACTGAGACACTTTATGATTAAATTACCAGAAATTGAAGACAAGGACAGAAACTTAAAAGCAGTAAGAGAAAAGCAACCTGTTATGTAGAAGGGCAATACCCGACTATTAGTGAATTTTCTACCAGAAATGTTGTAGGGCAGAAGGGCATTCTCAGGGTGATATATTCAAGGTGCTGACAGGAAAAACAAACAAACAAACAAACAAACAAACAAACAAACAAACAAAAAACACCTGCCAACCAAGAATACTCTATCTGGCAAAGTTGTCCTTCAGAATTGAAGAAGAAAGAGCTTTCCAGAAAAACAAAAGCTGAGGAAATTAATCACCACTAAAACAGCCTAACAGGAAATATTAAAGGGAATTCTTCAAGGTGAAATGAAAGGGCACTAATTAGTAACAGGAAAACATATGAAAGAATACAACTCACTGGTAAAGGTAAATATATAGGTAAATTCAGAATATTCTAATATTGTAATGGTGGTGGGAAAATCACATGACTCTAGTATAAATATTAAAAGACAACAGTATTAATAACTATAAATACAATAATGGATATGCAATGTAAAAAGATGTAAATTGTGACATCAAAAATAAAATGTGAGGTGTAAAAAAGCTTCTAAATGCATTCAGAGTAAAGTTGTTTTCAGCTTACAATGGATGGTTGTGACTCTAAGATGTTTCACGGAGGCCTTGAGGTAACCACGAGCAAAACCTATAGTAAGTGCACAAAAACAAAGAGAAAGGACCCAAACGTACTACCCATGATGGAACACCATTAACTTACAAAGAGCAGGGCAAAAGAAGAGAAAGAAACACAAGAACTACAAAATGACCAGAAAACAATGAACAAAATGGTAATAGTACATCTATAACATTAAAACATTATTTCAAATGTAAATAGCCAAAATTCATCAATCAAAAGATGTAAGGTGACTGAATGGACTTTAAAAATCCCGCATGAGCTTCACTTCAGATGTAAAGATAAATCAGACCAAGAGACGAAGAATGGAAACCTAAAAAGCACAGGGGTCACTATACTTAGTGCCACACAGAATAGACTTTAAGCCAAAAACTGTAACTAGACAAAGAAGGTCAATACATAATGATAAAGAAGTCAGCTGATTAAGCGGATATAACAATTGTGAATATTTATGCACCCAACATAGAAGAACTCTAAATATATAAAGCAGACATTGGGACACCTGAGTGGCTCAGTTGGTTAAGTGTCTGACTCTTGATTTCAGCTCAGGTCATGATCTCTATATTGTGGGATCGAGCCCCATGTCAGGCTCTTTGCTGAGGGTGGAGCCTGCTTGGGATTCTCTCTCTCTCTCTCTCTCTCTCTCTCTCTCTCTCTCTTTCTCTCTTTCTGCCCCTCCCTCACTCACACATGGGTGCTCTCTCTCTCTCTCTCTCTCTCTCAAAAATAAACAAATAAAAAAGGATTTATAGGGGCACCTGGGTGGCCCAATCAGTTGAACATCTGACTTTGGCTCAGGTCATGATCTTGCAGTTCATGGGTTCAAGCCCCACGTTGGGCTCTGCTGGCCGCATGGAGCCTGGAGCCTGGAGTCTGCTTCGGATTCTGTGTCTCCCTCTTTCTCTGCCCCTCCCCTGTTCACACTTTGTCTCTCTCTCTCTCTCTCTCTCTCTCTCTCTCAAAAATAAACAAAAATTAAAAAAAAAAGATTTATATAAAGCAGACACTGACAGACTTAAAGGGAGAAATAGACAGCAATACAGTCATAGTCCGTGTTGGGGGTGGTGGTGGAGACTCCAATCCCCTACTTCCAACAATGGGTGGATCATGTGACATAAAATTAGTGAGGAAACTCTGGACTTGGGCTACATGTCAGACTGGGTGGACCCACAGACACATGCAGAACATTCATTCCATCCTATGGCAGCAGGATACACACTGTGCTCACATGTGCATCCAACATTCTCCAGGACAGATCACATGTCAGGCCACGAAGCAAGTCTTAATAAATTTCAAGAGACTGAAGTTATATCAAGCATCTTTTCTGAACACAATGGTACAAAACTAGAAATCAATTACAAGAAAAAAAACTTGGAAAATTCAAAAATATGTGGAGATTAAACAACATGCACACATGTGACCAGCAACTGCTATCATCATACTCAACAGTGAAAATCCAAACACTTTTCCTCTAGGATCAGGACCATACAAGGATCCTCACTCTTGCCACTTCTATTCAACATAGTACAGGAAGTCCTGTAAATGTAATTAGGCAAGAGAAAGAAATAAAAGGACATGAAGGGGTGTTGGGAACCATTTCTGAACTCACTAAGTTGAGAATACTCCTTGTGAGGTTAAGGCGGGTTTTCCACACCCTCCTGCCGTCAGATGGTGACTGATGCCTACCCCCCACTCAATTATTTTTTGAGCACCGACCCCCCCAAGGCACCTTGCTGATTGGTATCAGGAGTGACTTGTCCCCTTATTCTAAAATATGCTGATTGCACCTTGTGAAGGAACTTATTATAGGAATTTCTTTTGTGATTATAGGAGCAAATATTGCATTTCCCAAGAAACCTGTTTTACTTCCCCTCAAGAAAACAGGCTATTGACCCCTGCTCACAAAGAACTAACTTTTGCCTTTGCTATGCTAAAAACATTGCCTTGTATTTGAATGCTAAAGATACCTTCCTTCCCCATATGATAAGCATCTAAATCACCTACATCAATCACTATTGATAAAGATTATGCATGAGTCTTCTACCAATCTATGTTCTGGGAAATTTTACATGCCAAAGAAATTTGTCATCAGAAATCGTTGTCTAAGGCAAATGCCACTTCTGTGCTGTTCCCCATACATTTTTTACCATAAATAAAGCTGACTCTCAAGTTGGTGCAGAGATGCCTGCCTGGTGACCAGAAAGAAACTTGAGGCTCTCTTATCTCTCTCGTGCTGACACCGTCCATCCTTCAGGGAGCCCTGGACCTGCTGGAGCTGGATTCTGGCAAAGGGGTGTGAGAAGTACAGTCTTCCAGTTATGGAATGAATATGAGATAGCCACATTGGAGAGGGACAAACACAATTATCTCTGTTTGCAGATGTCATGTTATTATATACAGAAAACCTTAAGTGTCTATAAATGGGTGAATGGATAAATAAAATGTGAGACACATATATATAAGGAAATCCTGGAATTTGCAAAAATATGGATGGACCTTGAGGGCATTATACTAAGTGAAATAAATCAGTTAGAAAAAGACAAATATTGTATGGTCTCACTTGTACGGGAATCTAAAAAAGCCAAACTCATAGAAACAGAGAGTAAAGAGGTGATTACCAGGGGCTGGGAGGTGGGGAGGTGGGGAAATTAAGAGATACTGGTCAAAGGTTACAAACTTCCAGCTATCAGAGGAATAAGTTCCAGGGATCTAATGTACAGCATGTCGACCATGTTTGATTATATATATATATATTTGGGATTTACTAAGAGAGTACAACTTCAGTGCTCTCACCGAAAACAAACAAACAAACATGTGAAATGATGAGTGTGTTAATTAACTCATTGGGAACCCTTTCGTGGTGTGTGTGTATATATATATATATATATATGTATCATCACATTGTAGGCTTTAAATATTTTATAAATGTGTTTGTTAAGTATACATTAGTAAAGCCAAAAAGAAAACAGGTTAGGCAGCCAATCACACTGGTGGGTTTCAACCTTCAGGCCAACCTCAGGGCCTCTAACTCTACACAGAAGAAGTAAAGAAACCAAAATCAAGTCATTAACTTACCATTAAAAAACATTTATTTAGGAACAACTGGGCCATGTCAACATAAGTTGATTCTTCTTCTAGAAATGTACAAACAACCTCATACAGAAGAAAAGTTAACGTCATCTTTGTGGAATGCAGAATGGCTGAACTTCTTTACAAAAGCAGCTTTCTGCTATCAATACACATATACACAATTTTTGAAGAAATAAAGATTATTTTAAAGGATTCATATATCTAGTTCATACCTACAACTAGAAGGATTACTTAATACCCTCATTGAGCTGATTTCTTCTCTAGTCACTTTGCAAACAGAAATACATGAAGTGGTATTCATGCCCCTACCCTTAAGATTCTCAAATTACAATAGGCAATTACCATATACTTAGCTGCCCATATGTTTAGTGATGTTTGATAATTAACACTAAAGGGCTGTAATCAGATGAATTGGATGATATTAACTATTAAATAGTATATGTGAGAAAATTAGTACAAAGTATTTAAAGATATATAAGTTAACCACTTACTGATAGAAAATAATCTTTTATATACTGGATAAAAGTTTATGGAATAAAGAGAAGTATTTTTAAACTTACATTAAACATTGCTTAACTGGATAGTAAATCCTATCAGTGTAGAAATAAATGTTTTGTAATTCTCAAAGAAGAAAACAATATAAACTTTAATTCATGGTAACATAGTTGGCTGGAAAAATGCCAGTTTGACCTCGAAGCTCTCCTTCCCACCAATCAAAATGAGAATCTGTTTTTGATATAACTGTGATTCTGTCTCCAGCTTGAAAATTCAAATCCCCTGGCTGTTGTCCTTCAAAAGAATATAGTGCTGTCACTTCTATGGGTTGATTCAAATTGCCTAAAACAAAGAAACAAACTTATTTAAATTATTCACATTTTTAATGGGAATATCTGAGAAGAGTGTGTATCTAAGATATAAATTAAGCTTTTAGGGCTTGATGTTCTGATGTTTTAGAGCCTGGCAGAATCCACAGCACGTGGTCTGTGTGATTTTCACATTACTAATATTTTTCTTCTTTGAAAAGAGCAAATGTTTGGTAATTTCCTAAATCCACACAAGTCAAACTGTATGTTATCATATACTTAACTATGTATTTAGCAGATATTTGTGGTTATAACTGTTAGAATTTTGAATACTCTGTAAGGTAACACTACGAGCTGACCATGGAACAACATGGGTTTGAACTGCACAGATGCACTGACATGTGGATTTTTTGATAAACAGTATGGTCCTGTAAATGTATTTTCCTTGCTTTCTTAATAACATTTTCTTTTATGTAGCTTAGTAAATTTGTTTTAAGAATGCACCATATGATACTTATAACATACAAAACATATGTTAATCTACTACGTAAGCTTTTGGTAAGGGTTCTGGTCAATGATAGGCTATTAATAGTTAAGTTTTGGGGAAGACAAAAGTTGTATGTGGATTTTCAACTATATGGGCTTTGGTGCCCCTAACCCCCAACCCTGCGTCATTCAAAGGTCA
Source organism: Cryptoprocta ferox (assembly GCA_028646485.1). Taxonomy (NCBI): domain Eukaryota; kingdom Metazoa; phylum Chordata; class Mammalia; order Carnivora; family Eupleridae; genus Cryptoprocta; species Cryptoprocta ferox. Next base: position 132,702,958 of record CM053576.1, on the reverse strand, counting down.
ACTACATTTACAGTTTTCCCCTTTTATTTTATTTTTTTTGTTTTAGAGAAGGGAGGATAGGGACAGAAGGAGAGGAAGAGGGAGAGAGAGAGAGAAAGAATATCAAGCAGGGTTCGATCCCACAACCCTGGGATCATGACCTGAGCCAAAATCAAGAGTCAGATGCTCAACCAAACGACCCACCCAGATGCCCATATTTTCCCCCTTTTAATAGAGTGGTGATTACAGCTTCCATGAATTGTAGCTGTTAGAGAAAAACACATTTATGTTCATGATTGTATTATAAAAGATTTAATTGAAAAACCATGCTCTAGGATAGAGCTAGAGAGTATAATACTAAGCGAAATAAGTCAGAGAAAGACAAATACATATGGTCTCACTCATACGTGGAATTTGAGAAACAAAACAAACATGCAAAGGAAGAATAGAGAGAGAGAGAGAGAGAGAGAGAGAGAACCAAGAAAGTGACTCTTAACTATAGAGAACAAGTTGATGGTCACCAGAGCAGATATGGGTAGAGGGATGGGGGAAATAGGGAATGGAGATTAAAGGGTGCACTTATCATGATGAAAAATAAAATAAAATAAAATGTTAAAAAGAAAAATCATGCTCTGTAGTCTTTGGTTTTGAGGGTTCCAGCTGAGATGCGTTTTGCTGATTCATCATATTTTTCCCATAGGCTTCATGGCTGTTTTCATTTTTGTGCTAACTTTATCCCTTCTCTCAAAACAGAGATAAACTCAAATTAGCATAGCAAGAAGTATGTCTGGATATGCACAAGAGTTTCGACACAAGGTGTAGAATTTTTTGTGTGTTGTATTAGGAAAAATACCTTGAGGATTGAGGAGTTAATATGAATGAAATATATTAAATATTATAAACTGTATAGCATCATAAGAAATAAAAAGAAACAGATACTTTCTGTGTACTCAGCTACTTGGAATTTCATATTTCTATTTCACATATTTTGTGCACATGTTAGGCAATTAAGATGCTTGCTAAATGCATCTTAGTGCAAATACACTGAAAACATAAATAACCAAATTCTAAAAACCAGTTACTTATTTCAATCTATAATATTACAATAAAAAATAAACCGAATTTGGACTGTCAGTAAGAAATAAAAATAATCAGCACTTTAATAAACCACATTGACTGAAACACTGAATTTGTAGTTCACACAAGATGGTGCTACAGTTCTTCCCGTGAATCATGTTCCATGTGGTTCTTTGAGTTCTCCCAGAGAAATAACCCTAATAACAACTAACATAATCATGTTAGAGATATTACTGGTAGAAAGAGTTTTTCTATAATGCAGACATGTTCTGCATATTTTTATATTTTATACTGTATTAACTTTTCATCTGTGTACTTTAAGGAAGAAGGGTAAAAGTATGTCACAGAAGAGTAAAATGGTGATATAGACTGCATATGCTCAAAGTCAGAGCGTGCGGCAGCCAACATGCATGAGCGAGCCGTTGTTGCCGTGTATATGACAAGTGGCTGAGAGGCTGCATGGACGTGGAATATACAGCAAGTCCTTGTGTCAGGCCTCTTCGTCATTAGATCAGAGGAATGTAGGTTAATGTTGGACGAAAAAAAATCATTCCGAAAATCAGTTTCTTACCAATAATTATGTTTATCACCTCCACACACAAAGCTCAACCTCTATTAACCAAACTTAATTAATGAAACCCTCAAGTAACTCCTTTCTCCTGCCTCCCAGACACATTGGATAATACACAGAAGCAAGCAAAAAGAGTGCTAGTAAATATTAGGGAATGTTCTGGAAGTCATAGCCATCTTAGTAGCCATACATGGGTATGTTTGTAGCACTAGGTACAAAAGTAGAAATTCATCAAAAGATGATAACAGTGGTAAAAGGTGTCAGCCCTGAGTATATCGTAAGAGCAGCTACTGTTCACTGAGTCAGGGACTGTAACAGCACAAGACGTGTGCTCCACTAGGCCCTCATCTCCAGCGAGGCAGCCACTGTCATCCCCAATTTACATAACATTAAACTGAGGTGGAAGGTGTTGGGCAATTTGTCCAGGGAGCTGAGATCTGAATCTCAGAAGTCTGACCCCAGGGACTCATAATCACCATTGACATCATACCCCAAGGTACTCAGCCACAAAAGTATTAAATTATTTTCAACAGTCTGAACTTGGATTTAGCAGAGCATTTTACTTTTGTTAGGCAAATTTTCAAGAATAATTAGCATATTTTTCTGTATCACTGAGTTATTAGGACTCTACAAATAATAATAATAATGTTGGGTGATGATCCTGGGTAATCACTGATAACAGAACTGGTTTTTACCAGTCTTAGGAAAATATTTCACGATGAATAATTAGAGGAAGAAAGATATTATGAACTAATGAAAAAGAGGATCACAGACTTAGTTCAATCCCTGCCCTCTCATTCAGGTGTTGTCCAATCTCCTCTGAATTGCAGTTTCCAAAAGAACTAAGGACAAAGTGGTGGTGGGAACCAGTGTGTAAGAGTATGTAAGGGTATACTCTTATAGAAGGATAAAGGGTAAAGCAGGTGGTTCTGAGATGCAGCAGAGAACAAGGCAGTGCTGTGGGGTTTGAGGAGGTTGATATGCAACAGTGGGGGGACCATTGCTGGTAGATCTAGAGGAGAAAGTGGCTTAGATAGGCAGACACGGTATGCCAAAGAAGAGTTAGCAGTTTAAGCAGTTGCTGGGAAAATTCCTTCACATGCAAACATAGGGTGGTCCAAGACGGCGGGGGTGGGGGTGGGGCAGGCAGGTGCTCCCTGAGGTGACAGTCCACAGGCCATTCAATGCCATAACCTCCTGTTTGTTGTTTCTTCAATCAAAATGACTTAAAGTTCTTCTTTACTGTATACATTAGGGATACTTTCCATGAGGAAAATTTTAACGCCCAGAAAATAATTTATTTAAAAATAGGCAAGTCTTTTCTCTGAAAGGAGATATGTCCTTCCAGAAAGAGAGAGCCCCCTGGGGATCATGGAAGGAGACCCCACTGGGTACCTGGGTGGCTCAGTCAATTGAGCGTCCGACTTCCGCTCCTGATCAGGTCCTGATCTCATGGTTCGTGAGTTCAAGCCCCACATGGGGCTCGCTGCTATCAGCTCAGAGCCCGCTTCGGATCCCATGTCCCCCTCTCTTTGCCCCTCCCCTGCTTACACTCTCTAAAATATATTTTAAAAGAAAAAAAAAAGGAAACAGACCCCACTAGTTGCTAAAATATCTGGAATTCACAGATGCATTCCCTTCGGAGTTATATGTCTTCAAGTTTTATATTCCTGTGTTTAAAAAATATGGAGACTCTTTGAAGCAATTAGTCATTTTCATCATAATATTCAATTTTAATTCAAATACAGGTTATTTTTCTCTCCCAAATCAGAACTACACTTACCAGGAAACAGATTACAATCAGCTTTAGTGATTGGCAGTTGCCCTGAGGCTCCTAATTAGCAAGACTGGCTCCACAGGACTTTGCTCCATAGAGTCTGGATAATGTAACCCATATGTTGCCAATACATCTGGCTGCAGACATGACTCAGGAGAGGAATATCAGCCTTTAGAGGCCCATTTCAAGGCTAGCAGCAGTAAGAGAACACATCTTTGGTTTTGTTACACATTTAACATAGTGATGAATTGCATGGCTGATTTAACTGTTGCACCCACATCCCCCCAGACCAGGTGTGGGGTCTGTCACTTTGGGGACCATGGTCTTTGGAGGAGAGTCAGAGTCAATGGTGAGTGAGGCAGATAAGGCCACTAGGTGAGGTCACCAGACACCCGGTTCTCTAAAGGTAAAGTCTGGGGCATTTGTGGTTGTCACAGCTAGGGAGGGGATGCTACTGGCATTGAGTGGCTTAGTCCAAGGGTGCTCCTGAGGACCCATGCAGCACAGGACAGCCCCCGAAATGGATGTGCCCATTCTGTCACTGAAAATTACAGGGTGGATAGGAGGCAGGCGATGAATACAGACATCGAAGGGCACAGACTGTTTCAGAAACGTTCAGTAAACCAGACTGTCTCTGTGAGAGGCCCAAGTACCATGCAGCTGGGGCTTCCAAAGGGTGCAAAACAAAAGTACATGCAGCTTGGAAATTATTGCTATGCCCAACAGCCCATGCAAAACTGCTGCTTGTCAGTGGGCATGGGACAGGCTAAGAGCAAGCCCCCGAGGGCCTGGATGTCCTGGTTAATGGATTTTAACTTCAGCTCAGGCCTGTGCATTATGACTTTTCTCTGCAGGAATGCTCTGCTGGGATGTGAGAAAGTCCTTGGTAAGAGTTTAACTGGTTTCACAGCTGCTTTTTAAAAACACAATAATGTAAAGTAAGTTTTATTTTAAAAATAGACTTTAAATCTTTCCTTTAATTTTTTTCTTCAAAATCCCTTATATTTGGAGTAAGGACTAAAATAAATTAATATTAACCTAGTTCCTGTTTGTACAACTTAACTCATCCTACCCTCAAATATAAAAACAAAATCCCACCAACCAACCAACCAACCAACCAACCATGGGGAGGGAACATTATCCTTGGGTCACACTGCTAGTGATGAAAATATTGATTTCGAGTCTGAGTCTCCTTCCAGAGCCCACTCAGGGTTTTGTTTCTTATAACTTAACACTTCCCTCAGTGCCTTTTAGGGGGTATTTCTAGCTTTTGCTAGGAACCTAGGCTATGGGCGCATGCTCTAGAGATCCCTGAGAAAAGGGGCTGCAGTCCACACTGTCACCTTACTAAACATTCCTGGGAGTCTACAGCCTCGGTGGTCCCTTGTCCCTCAGTGTCCCTGCTGGGATCCCCTCCCCAAGCAACTCAGCTTGTCTGCTGACCTCAAATGTAAGAACCCCTTTAATTGCAGGATACCTAAGTATGAGTCTAATTCTAACAGTCTTTAAAAGTAAAAGAGCACAATATAAAATTTTAGATGATTATGCTACTTGGGTATAAACATTTATATGTTGACCACTTTTGCTTCTGAAGGATGTGTACCCAAAGGTCAAATTTTGACAATCTCGGTAATCTCTACCATGGTTGTAATCACATTTACAACAACAAAATACATTTTTTAAAACCTGTCAGAGTTTTTTCACTATGCCCGAGACCACAGCACAGCACTCTCCCACAGTTAAGCCCAGGCTGTCAGACGGGCTCTGAACACAGGTCTCTACCTGTGGACCTCGCTCCCTGAAGGGAGTCACCTGAGGAAGGATGGCGGCCAGAAGTGGGCTCCAAACAACTGAAACCAGGCTGAAAGAAAGAGGAAAGTCAGAAACCCTAATCTAGCAGGAAAAGGTTGACTTCTGTTTAAGGAACTCTGCTTAAGACACATTTCTGAAATATCTTTATAATTATTTTTTAAATGGGTACTTAGTTACCTTGACATTCTGTTTACATGACACAGATAACGCCGGGTAGTTCAGTTACCCAGGATTGTGTGGTTCTGTGGCTGCAGTGACACAAGATGATATGAAAAATAAATAGGCTATTTTACAACTGGTTAACCTTTGCCTTCACTTTGTGTCCTGTTCACATTTCTAAATAATTGCTTACTTCTTTCAAAAAATATTTTCTAAAGAAGATTTAAGTAAGACAGGTTGAGGGACTATTTTTATCACAGCAAATCCTAATAAGTTTCATGAAGTAGTTCCCAATAATGGCAAAATATCTGAACATGAAAAATTTAAAAAGTCCTTAAAATATAAAAATATTCATGGGGCTAATAAAACCCAGAGAAAACGTGATGGTGACGAAGCTGTAATTCATAAGGAGCAAACGTTGTCATTCTGTCCCAACAAGGTTTTACAAGGTTGTAAGGTTCAGTCTCCGACAAGCCCAAGCCCGTGGGCCCAGGAGTCAGACTGCTTTGTCCTGAGCCCAGGCACTTCTTACCAGGTAACTGTCCCTCCTAGGGTTCTCCCATCCCTCTGCTTATCTCAGATCACAAGCAAGTAAGAGAGCAAAAGCATAGCATTTTTAAAATGAAATACTTTTCAAAATAATGTGCATATCCTATAAATCAAAGAAGAAGTGATGAACACCTTCTCAGAGATTTTTATAACCCGCCAGATTAATTAGAAAGTGAATTCTAACATATAGATATTTCATTTACCAACTCTCTCCTGACAGCTGGGAAGTTCAGGGTACAGCTTATATTTGTTTCCATTACCTGCACAAAAAAAAAAAAAAAAAAAGAAGAAAGAAAGAAAAGGAACATTTAGAAAACTTATTAGCATATACAAAATATATATATAACATAAAATATTAGTATATATAAAATAACCAAGAATGCCATATCGTGCCCTTGTGAAGCAAATACTTTAAATCACTCAGATTGATAAATTATCATTATTTTATCACGCTTTAAATCAAGAGGAATACCTGAATAAACCCAGAAAATACACTGAACATAGGCAGAGGGTAAATATGTGATATGCACAGGATAAGAAGCACTACAACTCACAGAAGTTGGAAGTATACATTCACAGAAAATGCACATACATCTTTTTTCCAGAGCAATCACAAAATATCTGAATTCAAAAAAGTTTTTAATTCCCAAACCAGTGATTTTCAAACATTCTTGTTTGCTTGACCCTTCAAATAATTTTTAAACAGCATGTATTCACTTGTATATTTTTTTGTTAACACCTAAAATTGTTCAATATAAGCCAAAAAGTTGTAAAGGGCATACCTTGTAGCATATTTCAATATCACTTATTTAAATTAAATAATTACATTTCTCCTTTAGGGATAACAGAATCTAAATCACAGTATAAATACGAATCATTAATATTATATCTATACACTCACCATCATGAGTTTAAAAAACAAACTTTTTAAAAATTTTATTTATTTATTTTGAGAGAGAGAGAGAGAGAGCAAGCACAAGTGGAGGAGGAGCCGAGAGAGAGGGAGACACAGAATCTTAAGCAGGCTCCGCACTGTCAGCACAGAGTCCAATGTGGGCTCGAATTCACAAAGCATGAGATCATGATCTGAGCCAATATTAAGAGTTTGGTGATTAACTGACTGAGCCACCCAGACACACCAAGCTTTTGCAGATAGTCAGAAATTATGTAATGTTCATTTTAACCTTCAGGTCATATTTCCATTCCCTTTGTCCCACAGATTTTATACTAATATATTAATATCATATTTTTATGTAACAGTTCTACAACAAAATTTGTACAGAAATTTATTTTTTAATTTTATTTGAAGTAACCACAAGATTCTATTAAATAATTTCTTATAGATTGAGTTATTATTGTAATCATTACTGGTACACAATTGACCAAATCTTAAATACACCATAAATTTGTTAACTTACTAAACATGAAAGTAAATTTTTATTTGAAATACATCTCAATAGATGAATGAGACTTTTAGCTCAAATAAACAGTATGACTATTTCTTATTTCTAGAATGACAGAGGTTCAACATCAAATTGTATTTTAATATTCCTTTTTAAATACATAGGTGTTATGAAGGCTGGTTCTTATAACAATGAGAGAGCGCTAGAAGGGTATATTTTACAGCAATGTAACAGAATTATCTTATATTTCTTCTGAGAGAGAGGTCAGAAAATCACATGGTTATCTATAAATAAAAAACAATAAAATATTTATAAAATAATAAAATACTACTTTTATAACTTTCTGTTTGGGTGATAGATAGCTATGTGATTCTTAAAGTAAGCAATACATAATGATAATATTAATTACTATTGTTATATAAGCTAACATGACAATCCCTTCGTCCCTCTTCAGTCTGTGGAAAGCAGAGAAACGGAAATCACTGGGTCTGCAAAACCAAGGTACTTGCTACTCATCAGAGTCATTCACTAACTACCTCAGTTTCTATAATTCAAATTAGATCACCATTCTTACATTTTGGAAACAAAGTAGCATAGTATGATTTGAATGACTTGAGGGTTTATTTTTCTTACTCAGGTGGGGAAAAAAAGAACATCAGGAAGGCTAGAAACAGGGAGATAGCCTGCCTGTCCTGTTGTGAGCAGAAATGGTGTTCCGAAAGAATGTGCCTCGGAGCTGGAGAGTGTATCTCGTACACGGTGCTCACATACCCCAGGCAGTGCTGGGTACCCTCTAAGCATACAAGTACACCAATATGAAGGCTGCTGACCTAAGAAGTTTATGACATAAGAATATAGAAATAAACATTGGCAGCATTGGGAAGAGGGTATAAATATTCCAAAAGAATCTAATTTTAAAAGCTGACTAGAAATAAGAGATTTTGGGTAGTGATCAGATATAGGACAAAATACATGCAAATTAAGACTTTCTCAACATAAAAATAAGCACTCCAAAATAGAAATGGGAAAGTACATTCCATTCACCACAGCAAACCAAAATTATAAAGTACTTAGGAATAAATTTAACAGGAAAGGCACAGATACTATGAAATCTTAGGAATGACAGAAAATGCCTCAGCAAATGGAAAGCATAAAATGAAAGATTATCATAAAAATGCCAAATTAATTAATTTATATGTTATTGTAATTACTATCCCCAGTCATAGAATTACTGTAAGTACATAGTATTTTTTGGAATTGCATATTGCACTGTGAACCCCTTACCCACAGTTTTGCTGTTTCGTGATTACCTGTGGCTGACCACAGCACAAAAGTGGCTGATCCTCCTTCTGATTTATCACAGAAGGTCAGTAGAAGCCTAATGCTACATCACAATGACTGTGTCACTCACCTGACTTCATCTCATGTGGGCATTTCATAACCTCACATCATCACAAGAAGGGGGAGTACAATACAAGATATTTTAAGAGACAGAGAAACCACATTCATATGACTTTTATTATAGTATGTCATTGTAATTTTTCTATTTTATTATTTTTTATTATTGCTAATATCTCACTGTGCCTAATTTATAAATTAAACTTTATCATAGGTATGTATGTATAGGAAAAAAACATAGTTTATATAAGGTTCAGTACTATCCATGGTTTCAGGCACCCACTGGCATCATGGAATATATCCCTCATAGATGGGGGGTGGGACTAACTGTATGAAAAACAAGACCAACAGACAAATGATACATGTAGAAAAAAACTGTAGCCCAAATAATAAAGTCCTTAATATACAAAGGGCTTATGGAAAAGGCAACAAATACTCCAATAGAAAAAATGGACCAATGAAATGAAGAGACTTTTCAGAAAAGGTTAAATCCAAAACACCAGCAATTATATGAAGATATCTTTAAATCACTAACTGACAGGGGCAACGCAATCCAATTAATAAGGAGGTATAACCAACCCTCAGACATGCAAATACTCTAACACGAATAGTGGTGAGGAATATATATGATGGGGAAAGCTACAGTGGGAGAGTGCTTATGGTGAGCAGTATATGTCTTGAGGGCTGTATACAGTGGGGAATATATATGGTAGGGAATGTGCATGATGGGAAATGTGCATGATGGGGAACGTATATGGTGGCGAGTGTCCATGGTGGGAGATGTGTATGGTGAGGAGTGTGCATGCTGGGAAGTGTATATGGTGGGGAGTGTGCATGCTGGGAAGTGTATATGCTGGGAAGTGTATATGGTGGTGAGTGTCCATGGTGGGAAATGTGTATGGTGAGGAGGGTGCATGATGGGAAGTGTATATGCTGGGAAGTGTATATGGTGAGGAGTATGCATGCTGGGAAGTGTATATGGTGAGGAGTATGCATGCTGGGAAGTGTATATGGTGGGGAGTATGCATGCTGGGAAGTGTATATGGTGAGGAGTGTGCATGCTGGGAAGTGTATATGGTGAGGAGTGTGCATGTTGGGAAGTGTATATGTTGGGGAGTATGCATGCTGGGAAGTGTATATGGTGGGGAGTATGCATGCTGGGCAGTGTATATGCTGGGAAGTGTATATGGTGAGGAGTGTGCATGCTGGGAAGTGTATATGGTGAGGAGTGTGCATGCTGGGAAGTGTATATGGTGAGGAGTGTGCATGCTGGGAAGTGTATATGGTGGGGAGTGTGCATGCTGGGAAGTGTATATGGTGAGGAGTGTGCATGCTGGGAAGTGTATATGGTGGGGAGTGTGCA